>VYZV01033954.1:1859-25853 GCA_013401275.1 Pandion haliaetus
TCTTGCTCCGAATTTCAAACATATTTGACACATGAGCCAAGGTCTCAAAAATAATGAAATTTCTACAAGTTTCTTGGAAGTCAGCAGCTGAAGACAGAAAAAGGAACCATATTCATTCCCCAGCTGAAGGAAAGAAAGAACTCAGAAACCAACCATTGTACACTGGAGTGTTTGCGATAGCAGGCTGGCCAGTCAGCATTTACCTAAAGCTGAATTAGCCACAGTATGTGAGGCTTTTGCCCTATGGGGGTGACACAGAAATGAGAAACACAGTTAAGATATCCTTATTTATTATAGTTGGGAGAAAAGGTGCTTTATGGAGGAGACCGTATAAATCTGTAGCGAAGCTGCCGTAGTTGTGCTGCTCATAGAGCAATTTTTTTTTTCTTGAAATGTACTCTAACATTCAAAACACAAGCATGGTCTTCTTGTTCTTAACAAAGCATGGTACAATACTCAACAAATTGTACCATAGCTGAGGCACCAAATAATTAAAATACTGGGTGGAAGTACACACAACATTTTGGTCCTTGGCTAGAGGACCGTAGTTTATTTCACATATGAATGGGCAAGGGTGGGTAAAAACTTTTGATCTATCTCTCTAAGATCATTTTGATTTGCCCAGGTTGCCAGAGAATGAGAATTTGAATGCAGCTGCTGAAGTGGCCGTATGTTGACTCAGATTTTTTTGAGGAATAAAAGCAATGCAGTGATATAACTATGCAGAAAATTTTGTCCAAAATTTAAAAAATGCTTAACTTTTTTCCTTACAGCACAGCCCTATCTGTGTCATTCCTTTTTCATTTGTTGTTCTCAGCCTGAATTCCTTAGATAACTTTGCTAGAGACTTGAGTTTTACTGTAGATATGGAAAACTGCCTAGAAGTTTTTCTCCTTTGTTGTTCTGGCTACTTTCCAGCCAAGACGCAACACATTCAACTGCTCCAGCAATCATTCTTTAAAATAAGCAAAAAATAAAGGACACTATACAAAATGAACTCTGCTGCTACCTTAGTTAATGACTTCAGAAACCAGTAAAAGTTGAGTTGTGACCTGAATCTTTGGAGGGCTAGTCCGAACTCTGCTATACTGGTTATGTGGGCCTAAAATACAGCAACAAGTAAAGGTAGCAGGGTTAGTGTACAGGTCAATAAACATTGCTCAGCACTGCAGATCTTGAATTACTAATGTTTCTATGACCGTCTAATAACCAAAGAGTTTTAGTAGCACACTGCAGTCTATGCACACATTTAAATTGATGTCAGTGACAGTTTGGCTAGCACCTGCTGCTGACAATAGTGAAAATGCATGTAGAGGAGACACCTGGATTATATTAGACAACTCTGTTAACAAGAACTTAGCTGACTTCGGTGGAACATTTATTGCTACATAGAACCAAAAGAAAAATACAGAATAATAGATGGAGTTACATGAAGTGTATAAAGACAGTAAGTGAGATTTTTAAAGCTGTCCAGGAACATGACACATAATAGACACTATACATCCAAGTGGTATAGATAACCATGCCAACTTGACATTTCCAGACATAAAATCCTGATTTCTGTTGCTTATTAGTTTGCCAACAGGTTATTTGGCCTGTAAATTTCCATGCTGGGTCTCTGCCCTAAGGTGATATTGTGTGTGTGTGTGTTCATACGGATAAAATAGCAACAATCAATTGCTCAAGAAGGAAAAATAGTAAACTTTACTCTGCTAAGCATTTTCCAGCTATTTCCTTGAAGCTGTAGTGTGCCCAGCCTTTCAAGCAAGTGCTTCACATTTGGTGAGTTAGTTGCTTTGGTTAAGGTTGACATCTTGTAGACTGATAAAGTTCCCTTTGCTGGACATCCACTGGTTTTATTTGCAGGCTGAATGACTTGTTCATTTACAGTCCCTAGCAAACTGAAATAATTAACAGCACAGGCTTCTACATGGGCTGCAAGGGGCCAAGACTGCACCTGTTATCCTTTCTCATGGTGGAGAGACAGTCGAAATGTGGAAGCCCTGAAACTTAAAACACCTGCATCAAACCTCTCAAGAAACCTTGCATGTTCCCCAGAGCATACCCCATCATCACTGCTTGTGCTTTCAGGGACATGCAATAAAGGCAGAACACAACACCCAGACTTTGCATGAGACTTTTAACACATTTACTCTTTACTTAGAGGGTACATCAGAAAGAAGATAAGATGAAGAAAGAAGATAACTGATATTCCTATCACTTAGTTTCCTCACTACATTGAAACAGATCTGGAACTGTGCTAAGCATCTTTCAAGTTTCTACAGTACTTTTTTGCTGACCTTGACCTTCCGTCAGGACTTCATATTTCTGCTGCTCCTAAACATCAGTTTATTTTGACATCATTCTGTCCTACAGTTACACTGGATCTTTCTGGTACAAAAGCCTGCTTGTCTTTTCCTCTATGCTACTCATAGCTTCCTGTGAGCTTCGGTGAGGCTGTTTAGGTTCCCTCACCACTAGTGGAAACTGTGTGCCCTTGAGCAACTTAGCCTCTGCTTCAGTTCCCCTTTTGGAAAAGAGGAATTGGTATTTCATATCCCCTACCTTTTGTCTTGACCTGTGTTTCAGTTATAAGAAAAGGTAGGGTAGGGTTTTGTACAACACATGTAATAAGTTATTTTTACTGAGTGGTGAGAGGAAGGATTTCACAAGAATGTGGACACACAGAGGGGGAGAACCTGGACACACACAAGACTGAGGGAGTTAAGAGAAGTTATGATTCTGAGGCAGCTGAAGAATTTAAGAGTCAAGCAGAAACTCCAGACCTTCCTGTGTGCTGAATGTCCTGGCTGACAGAGGCTTTGATAAAGGAGGATATTATTGCTTTTCTTGCGACGTCTGACCTGCTGCCAGATATTGTCCAACTGTGGACAGTCATGAAAAAGCTTGGGTGTTTTTTCTATCAGAGGATATGAGCGACTGTTATTTCCTTAAAATTAATTCCAAATAAATAGCTGAAATGTATTAAACCTCAGCCGATCTAGGAAAAAATGTACACCCGAAATCCTTGGGGGATGAGTTTGACGGTTTTCTGTTCTAATGAGAAATTCAGCCTATTCACTCATCTTTATTAAATAGAGGCTTCAAAGGATTTGTTCTATAGCTGGAACAGTAGTTAGATGAGTATCATGGGAGCCAAGCAGGGCTGAAGAGCAAGAAGGTGGATCCCTGCTCTATGGGTACAGTGCCTGGCTCAATGGGGTTCAGATCCTGCCTTACACTTCTGGCTGTTTCGTAACGGCTGTGAGTCCTCACACAAACTCTGCCTTGAGTTACACTAAATCAGACTCACCGATGTGGTGAGTTGCGTAGGATAATAGACACATGTGTTTAGTTCCTTTGTACTCTCAGAGTCTCTTACTGTAAGGTGCACTTAATCAGCTATTAAGTTGCAAACCTGATGTGCTGCAAAACTATAAAGGAATCTGCCATGTGCATATACATAAGTAACAGGCATTTTGCATGTTTATTTTTAGGTATTTTTTTGTTTAGAACACACAGCTTGAGACATGGTGAAACAGCTTCAAATGCCCATCTAATGGTTCCATTAGCTTTTCCTCTGCTGTAAATTAAAATATGTAGGTCCAAATTTCATCTACAAAGTTAATGAGGGAAATGAAGAAATGTAAATTAGCAAATATAAATTTGGATTATTAAAATATTTGTTAAATTCTTAGATGTTATTACAACATTTCATTTTAGCTAAACTATTAAAAAACAATTAACTTGCATAAAATGCTGCATGTGAAGTACTTTCAAGGTCACGCAGTTGGAACAACAGAGGTTTTGTCTTAGAGTATTAGAAGGAACCCCAACAAAAATATCCATGCAGTTTTAAACATCCACGTAATACTGGCAGGAGATCCCTTCTAGGTTTCTTTAGAATGTACAGTGTGAGCTACTGTACTTAAGATCAAGAACCAAAGCACATCTAAAAATTGCATAACACAAAGCCAAGGAAGCAAGGTATTGAGTCCTATTGCTTAATCCACTGCAATAGACTCTTGCAGCAATGCATTAAGAAACTGAAGTAAGAGGTAAGACGAGACATTGCAATAGCTCAGCAACATGAAGCAGGGCTGGTTCAGGTACACAGAGCTGAACTTTCAGTTTAGTATGAAGGAGCAGAACTTTGCAGCTCTCACGAATGCTAATGAGTCCCATGACTAAACTGTGGCATACTTGGAAAATGCAATCTATAATACATACAATCTCAATCATCGTTTGGAAACTTCTGACCTATATGCAAACTTCCAAGGAGCTAGCACTGCAGATACGCTATCACTGCAATTACAGGTAGCCATGGAGCTCTAGTATTGTGTATATATAATACATTGTTATGCAAACACACATCTACTTTTAAACCTCAGTTTCACAGTCATCGTGGTTTTAATTTCAAAGCATCAGAAAGGAGGCAGAAATAAAGCCTCCTGCAAATAGACCTTGATTAAATCTAGAAAGAATTTTTACAAACTATTCAAACACAGGCAGTCTGAAACCCTAAAATGGAACCGTGCTGGTCAGGAAAGGACAGTCACAACAAATGTTCCACTTAAAAATGCAGCTTTGTACTTGGTAAAACAATTCTTGTGCTGGTTTAATATTTAAATAGGAAAAGACAATTTCAAAGATCATTAGATTTTTTCCTCAGAAAATGAGGAAATTCCCACCAAATTCTTTATATGAGATTCATAGAATGACCCTTAGAAATAGCACTTGGGCTTTTCTATCTCATCTCATCTCACAGTAATTTAACCTTGTGGAGCAGGTCCAGCAAGTATTTAATCCTGACCCTTTAGCCTGGATTCACAGATTCTCTAATCTTCCATATGTCACTGTACAATTAAAAGCCCTGCAAAAGCTGTGAAAATCGTATTCCCCCCCAACCCATCCCCCCAAGACTCACCAGAGCCTGAAACTTCTTCCCACACCCAGCTAGCCCGCTGGCACCATCAGTAGCGAGTTTGATCCGAAGGAGAAGTCCAAAGGCTGAGACCGGACCCTGGCTGGGAGGATGTGTGCAAACAGAAACCAAGTGCACCTGGGGTTAACAGTTCTTAGGGAGAGCAAAGGCGAGAAGCTGAGACAGTCAGAATGATTTGCCTTTCCAAAAGGCTCTAACGCATTCTTTGTGTTAGCAGAAATACCTGGACCCACAGGCTGAACTCTTGGGCGTCACATGGGTGACAGAGCTAAAAAAGGCAAACCCATAGGCTTAATTTAAACTCCCCCAATATGTTCGTGTTTTCCCCTGAGACTGCTTATGTGCCTCTTCCAAACTTTTCTACAGTTTTCCTGGAATTTTAATATCCCACTCTCTTTGGTTTTGTACGTTTTCACTCTTTTATTTTTAGAATCAGTATTTCACAGTGGTCTGCAGAGTCTGCTTGACGCCAGCAAATGTAACTGGATCCCAAGTCCCTGCAAGCCAGGAATTGCAGCCATGATCAGCATGCTGCCTAGAGCACAAACCTTGGCACTGGTCAAAACCAAATAGTCTGAACCCTCTATTTATCTTATGGCAGGGCTTGGGAAACGAGGCAAGAAGAGTTCATCAAAATGTAAAGAATAGCTGGGAAAAGTTAGGGGTAAGTAAATAGAAATCAAAGGTGCAAATAGGTCTGTTCTACAACAGATTTGTGTGACCAGACTTTTAAAAGCAAGAACAGGGATTTACAAAAAAAACAGAGATATTTCATTCTCTAGTAACCTAGTAACAGGACAGGCATGCACAAAGCAAATTGCCTTTAAAAAAGGCTTGTGTCAGCAAGGTTGACTTTAGTGGAATAAATAAGAATAGGCTGCTTGGCAGCAGGTTGCTGCTGACAATAATCTCACAGGTCAGATTTTCCAAGTTATGGTGGCTTGTTTGATACACACATAACTGCAAGTACCAGTTCGGTTTAGGATTAATATGGGCCACGATCTTCCACTCAGCCTTTGGTGAGTAGGTGTCAGGTTTTTTACCTTAGTCTTTCATGGTATGCAGCTGGAATAAATCTGGTCTTTGATACTAAAGAGCTGATTTACCTTGCCTGAACTTACTTTTTAATTTTCATCACTTCTGGCCCTTTCTTCCTGCAGCAGAGAACAAAATGAAGAGCTGCTAGTTTATCTGATTGAGAAATTGTTCATCCTAACTATTCTAGGATCTGTAACTATGGTAACTAGTGTCTACAATGGAGTGTGATCGCTTCACGGAAGAAAAAACAAGTGTATCAAGGCAGTTATTTCCCAAAGATGACATGATGAGTCAGCAGCAGAGCCCAGATTAGAATACAGTGTTCAGACTGCCCATCCCATATGCAGCTCACTAAACCGCTCTTCCTCCTGCAGCCTCCAGGGAATAAAGTTCATTTAGCTAGGTTGTAAATGCTCAGCTCCTGCCCTCACGCTTCACCTTATTATTTATCTAAGTTTTGGCAGGCTTAATTGTTTGTTGCCAAGAAAGAGTGCAATCAAGAAAAACACAGAAAGCATTGGTCTTACCATGGAACAAAGGACACTGCAACAGCAGAACTCTACGTGGAGAGAACAAGAACACTGGTCTGCCAATACATTGAATATATAGATTGTGTGTAACACTGAAATTGCTTGAAAATGAATTTTTTACAAGGCAGCTTCTCAGTCTCTTCATAAGTAACAAAGGCAGAGTAAAAGAAACATGAGGCAGAGAGATCTTGAACAGAGCAACTAATGTTGTCTGTGAGTTTTCTGCACTGCATAAAGTTCTATTTTTTTTTTTATTCCTGGCATATTTAAAACTGGTTTGGACAAATTATGTAACATCAGCATGTTTCCTTGGCATAGATGGTAATTGGTATTCATATTTGCTCAACTAATTCGAAACTTGGACAGCCAGTCTGAAGTAGTTCTGCCAGCTGTAAGTGATGCCACTTTACATACACGCAGGCAATGTTCTACCTTCTCTGGTCTGCTGTGGCATGATCTGGGAAGAGGTTGTAAAAACGTGCCCTGTGTAATCTGCTGTATTCTCATCCTCTAATTTTTCGGTTACTCTTTGTATCACAGTTCCTCTTAGTTCTCCTTGATCCTCCTGGTTCATGGTTAACACTTCATTCTCACTGTCCTGATTAGCAAACTCTTAAAAGGAAACACAAGAAAACTGATATTACTTACCCCCAACACTGAATATCGCAGTTTAGGAACTGCTGTTGCCACTGCGATGCTCCAGTGTCTCATCATGTAAAGCACAGCTAAAGTGGAAAACTTGCTAGACTCCCATATTGATGCAACTTTTCCATAGAGTTGTTCTTCTCATCAAGATTTTTCCTTAAATGACCCAAAGCCTTAGCTTTCTCTTCCTGCCGCTGGCTAGCAGCCTGATACACCTACTTGAAAGTGCTTCAAATCATGGCTTAATGGTGAGTCAAAGATTCTTCCAATTTGCCTATTGGCAATTTGCCCATTTACTTTTTTTTTCTTAAATCGGTAAAACAGTCCTGTTGATTTGTTAAGGGAGTTTCTGATCTGTTTATTTTTTTCTTTTTTCTAACATTCAGGATATACACAGATGATGTCAGATAGTGTGAGCTGACACAGCAGTTGTCAGAGAGCTCAGAAATATTAAGGCTGTCTTAGTAAGCTCTCTCTCTGCTTGGTCCACAGGGCTTGAAGAAGGCACTCAAGGCAGAAGGTCCAGTGAATGCTGAGAGTGGGCTGGTCTCTGGGGAACTGGAAGCAGCTACAGACTGTCCACCACCAAGGAGCCTCTTGAGGTTAGCACAACCCAAGATGTAATTAGCATTGAAAAGCAGGTGTGACCACCAGGACAGAAAATGTGTGACACCACACTGGGCTCTATCAGTCTCCATGAGAAAGCATGGATGGCTGCAATACAAGCCCTTTCACTGTTGAGACCCAAGTATAATTTGGGGGTATATATTACATCCTGTTTAATAAGTTACCTCGCTAAAAGTGATTTTAAGTGTGGTCTGTGTTTGTATACAGCTTTGAATGTACGTGGCAGTCCTTTTTCTATGATGGATGGTGCAGAAATGTTTGTGCTGGGCAGGAAATGCAGCCAGATATTCTAGGACACCTACATGGTAGCCTAAGGCAGTTATAAAAAGAAGATGGGGTGCTACTTAGATGTCTTAACAGTAAGGACTGAGTTACCACTACTGGTCATGATTCATGGACTTTTTGCATTTCTGTCACCAAGAAATATAGAGGAGCGAGTCCATGATAGCAGGACACACAAGAAGCCTTAAGTTCTTAGCATGTAAATATTTGTAAAGCAGATAGTGAGTCCTATGCATTAGAGTAAACATAAATTCTTCTGTTTTATTCTCAAATGCAAGTGTATTTTATTCAAACCCTAATCTGTGTGCTGTGTAGCTGCCACTAATAAACAGTTTTTTTTCAACTAATCTCTAGAGAAAGATTGCTTCCTACTTACCCTGACATGTTTCTTGCAGGCACGTTGCTCTTTCCTTCATTGACTTATTCTTTCTTTTTTTGGACGTGGTAAAAACTGTTAGTCTAGGAATCTGTATTGTGGAAAAGGCACAATTTAAAACCAATGATATGGCGATAATTGTGGAAGGCATAGATAATTTAAGTTCATATCCAAAGTTTTTTATTCAGTCCTGCAACTTTAAAGAGAGCAACCTTAATTATGTTTTTGAGAAGGGATGAGAGTATCCATGCAGTTTAACTTGCAGTATCTAAATTTGAGGTCTCTATGGAAAGAAGTGGACTCTCATTTTTTATTTGAGTCACTTTCTGGAAGATCTTGTCTCTCTCTTTTGAGTACAGTGTGCCAGGATTAGCAGAGCAAAACCATTTTACATTAATTCCTTCAATGTGAGGATTTTGCTTTAGACTGAGAAGGATGTGATCTCCTCTCTCTTGTTCCACTGGGAGTGAAAAATTATGCATCTGTCAAATGTGAACCAGATTCAGATCTCTAAGCTGGAGTGCTGTTTTGCTCAATAGAGGGTTTTCATTGACACATTTTTAAATGCAGTTCCAAATCATAGCTGACCATGCCTGTTGTTTATGCCATCAGCCAAAAAGCTTAAATATCTACTTTCATAAGTATTATTTCCTTCATATAGGGAAATAAGTATGCCTCTCATTTTTTATGTATCATGATCTGAACTTATCAATAGACTGAACATTAATTTATAACGTATACTTTGTACTTCCTTTGACCTAGTGCAGGGAAGTTATCTGAATTCAAAGTAGGCTACCCTATCTGGTCTCTTTTTACATCACTTTTATCTCCTGATAGACTTAACTGAATTCTCCCTATTGACTAAAGTATGCCTTATTCTTGTGGGTTAATACTCAACAAAATTAAGAGCAAAATAACATTAACAAAACCCTGGGTTTCTTAGAGAAATTACGGTACCTGGCCACTTTGGTATTCTAAGATGATGTAATAGTTGACATTTTGTTTGCCCTTCTTACACAGGCTCTCAACACCCTTGAAATCTCCATGTAATATATATATTGCCTTATAGATGGAGACACTGAAAACCAGGAACAAAATCTAAGCTGGGGAGTGAACTCCCATATGACTATTACATCATTTAGAAGTATCACCAGCCTCTCTCTTTCTTTAGAAGAGAACAGTCATGCCATATTACTAAATAGCAAACAGTATTTTTTCTGTGTCTGTGACAGGGCTGAGTCTAAAAATGATAGCCTAAGACAATGCAGAAGTAATACCATTTTGGAGAAAAAGAACTCTTTCACTTTGTTTACCTCTTAAAAGTGATGACCAGAATAATTCTGGTGATTCTGAATAATTCTGGGTGAGCTAGGGTATCATGAGTTCATTCATGAGTGCAGCAGGAAGCACTAAATTGTTGGGCTTCATTAACTGCCCTAATAACAATCCAGCATCTCAGCAGAGGCAAAACTAGGGAGAAGATGCCAGAGTCCTCCGAGTCAACAGTAACAACTGAGTTATGATAAGGACTTGTGGGAGAGAATTCTGGGTTTTAGTCTCAGGCCTCCACCATCATGTCACCATGGGCAAATTCTCCATGATGCCATTAATAACATAATCAAATAATATAATGTTGTGGGTTATACTATCAACAGGGTCAATACACCATCCAAACTGCATGGAGCAGCAGTAAAGATACATAGATAATTAGGATTTTGAAACATATGTACTTGCTGTGTATGTATGGTAGATGTAAAATATGACCATTATAGGTCCTTTTAGGTAAGCAGAAGTTTCATTAAAGACAATGTTGCATAAAGAGTGGCATATGTACTTAGATCAGGCCAGGATTTCAACTGAAATTGTTGGAACAAGGTCTTTAGACTTTCATGGCTGTTCATTCTTGCTTATCCCATGCAATAGACATACATAGGAAAAGCAACCATAAAGCATATTTACCTTCATGTTGCAGGTCAAGAGCCAGGATGAGAACAAAGACGCTCCTTGGTGCTGATAACGACTGCTTTGTGGTTGAAACTGGATCCTTGATTTTCAGTGCCTTGTTTTATGTGGTAAGGTGGGAGGAGTCCCTGGGCTCCATGTTCTCCTGTTATCAGGTGGGAGCAAGTGCTTAAGTTTCTCTCCTAGTGGAGACTGACTCCTGATGGGGCTCTTTCTAATTTGTACAGAGGGCTAAAAAAGCTTCTTGAGTAAGTTTGCTTTGTGAAGGAGTTTGGATTCAGTGTCCTACTTTTAGGAAGAAGGAGAAACAACAATAAAAATCAAGTCAATGAAAACAGCTTTTTGATTTTTTATATATGACATATATTTACGTCCTACATTATTTGCAAACCAAACACAACTGTGCAAAGGTATTAGTAAGTGAAACTCAGTAGATATGAGTTCTGTTAATCAACCTAGTTTCCCTCTCTAGAAAGACAATGAGATTATGGAAACTCCAGGCCAAATTAAAATAGCAGTTAAATTTCAGATCTAATCATTTAACTACTTAGTAACAACAACTTTACTTTTTGAAATCATATAGTCTAACTATACAACCACAGACAGACCCTTATTTGCATAATGAGACAATCAGGGCCACCATTGACATCTCAGCACAGTGCTTCTTGCACAGATTCATAGCCAGAGAATTTGATACAAAGCCACAGACCCTTTATTTTTTTAGCCTGACTTTAACGAGATTCTGTGACTTGCCCAGTATTTTCTTTAAAGACACCAGAAGGTGGGAAGTGAAGCCTTTCAGTGAAGAAAAATTGTGGGGAGGGTAGGTTGTACAGCCACTGCAAGAGTAGTATATGTATGATAAAAGGAACCTTTTGCAGCTTTTGAGTTCAGAGGAGTAACTGCCTGAACTTTTTTTGGTCATTCCTTGCTATTTACCATACCAAAAGTAGGAAATCCTGGAAAATAGTGGAAGAAATACTAACTAGAGTGAGCTTTCTCTAAGCTTAAAGAAGAACAGAGCGGAAAAACAACTTGTGATATGAAAAGCCTCTGATAATTTTTAATGTTTAGATTATTTCATGCTAGTGACAGCTTGATATTTCTAATGGTGACTATAACTGTGAAACATGTCTTCTGGTCCAATTGTGATGCTTTGAATCTCTCTGCAGGATTTCAGTTAAGTTACCTCAAACCATTCCTGAAGATCCTTCAGACAGATGAAGGGTACCTAGGAAAGAGCTGTGCATGTGTTCAGCCATGCTAGTTACTTTCTAGTAAGGAAAGTGCCGCTGAGCTAATACTTTCTGTCACGGGTAGGGTTAAATGAGTTTCACTTACACATCTTCAATTGCTGTCTATGAAGCATGAGTCAGGAGGAGCCCTGCTTGACTTTAGCCTCTCTGGGGAACAGGCAGACTTGGCAGTTCAAGGAAAAACTTGTTTATAAAATGAACAAAAGACAGACAGATTGAAGCGGTCCTCCACAATGTCACTTTTAAGATTAGAAATGTGCTTTAGCTGAGCCTGTCACCTGCTCTCAAGTCTGTTTACTGTACACATTGCTAAGTGCAATTATTATTGCTCGCTCTCTTCCTCAGATCTGGGTGTACCTTTTCAAAAGACCTTACGGAAAATGCCTAATGTAAACCCAGCTTGCTCCTCTGAAAGTCTGTCAGCTTTCTATCTATTGTTCAGCAGAGCATTGGTTATCTGACACTGCATACCAGGGAGGTTAAGTGAATGTCAGCTCCTTTAAAGGCACAGGTACCTGGAGCATTGAAGATTGAGTCTGCCCTTCAGATATGGCTACATGAAGTCTTTTTCAAAGTCATTGTCCGTGACTCATTATATTGCCTAAACAGTTTTGGCTATTTCAGACTGGGTCTAAATTCCAAATGACACCGGTCCCTAAGGCTTTTTATGTAAAGGTAACTGGGCTTTGCATATATGGTAAAACATGCTGATTTACATATTTTTCTGCTCTTCAGCCAGTCTGTCTAACAAGGCCAAAGGCATGCTGCTTACTCAGACCCAGCATCTCTTACAATTTGTAGGAGTTTTGTGTCTTCAGCCAAGTACCCAGAAGAGACACAGGGTAATTCATCGGTGAAAGAGGCACTGCGAAGTACTGAGGGCAACTACCAAACCAGAAGTGAAATTTTAACTTCATTATTAAATCAGAAAACTCTTTAACTCTAGGTGTTCCTGCATCTCTGAATCTCCCATATTTCATATCCTGTGTACTTTATGGTATATGCAAAGAGCAAATAACAGTAACAGTTGAGGTTTACCTTGCAAAGGGAAATGCATAGCCAGAGCCAAGTTAGCATGAGCAACGTGACCTTTAGAAATTCACCAATTTTTCCATGCTCAGTCTGTTTGGTTTAGGGGGCATTCATGTTTCCCCCATACCACCTTCTTCACACAACTGTAGAGATACTCAGATGGGAGAGCTTTTGCTCCATCTTGAGGAAGGAGCTATTTGGTTTATATATCCTGATTCTCCTTTGTGCAGATAAGCATAGTGCAGGAGTGCTGACTGTGCGAAATCTGATCCCCAGTTCTTTGTGGCACATTTACACTGACCCCAATAAAGCTGTGAGAATCTCTGAAAAGAATGTCTCCCAAAGCAACCTGAAACAGTCAGGGCGAATCAAGAGTCACTAAGAGCTGATTCTTCTCAGTCTAAACAGACTTTTGAAAAGATGGCTGAAGTTGATTAGAAATTTTTAGTAACCAGAGGGCAACATTTTTATCACATTAAAGTCTCTTTCCTTCCTACTCCCACTTTTGAATAATTCGCATCTGAAAACTCATTTCACTTGGTCTTTCAAACATGAAAGCTGGCCTTTGATCTAGAACTAAGCATGGAGAGCTTTAACCCAAGAGGAATGTATTTATTAAAGCTAGAAACAATAGAAGCAAGGGTGTTAAACTGACTAGCAACATTGTGTTTTTAAAGGCTGCTGCCTGAGTTTGCTAAGGTTGCATATAAAGCTTCAACTTACGGATAAAGTATAAAATACTGTATTTATTGGAGCTATTTCTTCTGTGCAGTTCTTCCCATAATCAAGAGTTAGGTATTCTAATCATTTTCATTTCTTAACAGCTTTTGAGCCCCTTTGCTTCCCTTGCCAGTGGAAGTTTTGTAGCTGGCTAAGAAGTGTCCTAGGACATAGGCAGCCAAGGTCTGAAACTGAGGAAGCTTCTAGCCTCTGCATTGTGTTAGTCGCCTTTGAACTCTTTCCTAGAAGATGGGGTTCCTATGTAGAGGGAGATGCTGAAACGCTTCAAGGGAACAGTTTGAGATACAAATATGCAGATCATCATTCCTATGTCATTAAACTCCACTGGAGATTCAGTGATGTGTACAAATTCAATGTGGCTCAACTGCTGTTTCATCCTAGGGCCCCAGTCAGGTTAATTTACTTCTGGGTTTCCTTCTAGAATTGAAAGGAATACGGGGGACATTTTCAACCTTGAGAAATGGACATGAACTGTACCAAGTTTGTACTAATAGTAGTCTAGTAGTTCTTACATCTTCAAATGCCTAAAGGCAGGAGATCTACACCTTTGGTGTCATTTTATACAGACACAACTGTGGTAGGCTGCAACACAGCCAACTATTATTTTGTGCATTTCCAGCTGAGGAAAAAAATGAAACGACAATCACAGTAATCTTGGGACAACCACACAGGGCCCAGAGCTATGCAGTACAGACTTGAGCTGCTCTGTATCAGCTGGTCAAGGAACTTGGATTCTTTTCCTGGTATGGTGCATAAAGGCAGCATCTCCACCAGCTGGAAGCAGTCTGGCACAATGTGTTGAAGTTTCTATGCTACCATCACAGCCATTCCCGTCTTCCTGCCAAGAATGCGGAGCAGCACAGTACACAGTACTGTACTCAGCAGGAATGAGGTTCAGAGAGGTTCTGTGTGGCTCAGTTTTACAGTCCCATGTGAAACTGGTGTCTTGGTATTAGTCCATGTTTTTATTGATTGGCTGGTCTAATGGGATTTATGTCCTTCACCCATGCTGTCTGAATGTACAGAGAGCCAGAAAAATCAGTAACAGACTCCCTGAAGTTGTAGTCTCCATCCTCCAAATCCAGTCTGCTGTCCCCCTTATTCCTAATGATTATGTAGAACATCGTAAACAGTCACCAAGTGTAGGACAGTGCTGCACAGAATTAGACAAAATTAAACTGACTTGTAAAGCTGCACTAGTTTAGCCTTAGAATTTCAGTGGAAATATTTTTTGGCTAAGGACTTTATATGTGGTCTTGAAAGAGCTTCCAGCTCCCTGACTGTGAAGCCTGACCTATGGCCAAACTCAGCCCTAAATATCCAGCTTCTTAAGTTTTAAGTCAAAGAATCATTCTATGTATGCATCACCATGACAAAGCAGTACAATGAAAAACATTGAAAACACTGCTTTTCCAAAGTTTTTCAAGGAAGATCATGGAGGAGATGATTGCTTGTCGCGAGGCCAGAACACCAACTAAACAAGTCTGCTAAGCCCATCACGCTTACCTCCAGTTACCCCCTTGCAAAACTCCCACTGCTGGGCAATAGTCGGTGCATTTCCTAACCACCACCAAGTGACTCTGGGCATATGATGGCAGTTCTGTTGAACATACTTTCCCTAATGAAACAGGATGAGTGACCTGAGGCTACAAATACAGCGTATGGGGCATGAGAATACTGCACAGCCAGATGTGACCCATGGGGTATCCCAAGAAAACAGAAGGAGCCTCTCTGAAATAGATTGTGGGGCATATACTCAATGACAGTAATATGGATAGCTACCCACACTCTCTTCAGCTTCATCCTTACTTTGCCTGTTAGCTGTGATAAAACAATCAAATGTCTTTAACAGATGAATTATGCATTTGGGGACACCGGCCTACTTGCACTTACATAGAATTGGGGGTAACAGCTTTGTAGTATTCGTTGTTGTTTAATAAAGGTTTGAAGTCTATTATGGTAAAGTGCTTAGGAGTGAATGGGTACTTTTAATACTCAGAATAAGCATTAGAAATCAGAAATAGTAACTGAAAAAGACCTTCCAGTCACAAGGATCCAGCATGGATAAAGTTCAGATTTTTTTGAGAGAGTCATTGCTGGGACAGAGAAACATACATCTGTGTAAGCATAGATTACTTTAATGAGGCTGTACAGCTAATAATAGATTGCCTTCTACTAATTGCAAAGCTATAATAAAGCTAAAATACAAATGTTCCTATTTTCTTGTCCAACAAAAGACATAAGATGCTGTACTGATATGTCAGTACCACCCAGTACACTCAAATTTCTTCCACAATTATTTTTATAGATGTTTCTCTGACTCCCTGGTGACAGACTTTTAAAGTTTTTCTCCCTTGGGATGTCTGAACAAGGCTTTAATTTCTGTCAAAGACAGAACAAGTCAGTGTGGGATCTTGCATCATATTCTCATTGTTGCCATATTTCCTTTCCTATGCACATCAGTAGCAATTTGAAAATATTAGTTAAAGTGTCCACAGCTTGTATGGGGAAAGCTGCATTGCACGTCCAGACTCACCAGAGTTTGACTGGACTTTGGTCCCTTAAGGCAGTCTGTTACAGTAACAGTGCGATCTGATGAACCCAGTCCCAGCACATCAGATCTGGGATGTAGCAGAGGCTGATGATCAAATAAATGGGGACTACAGGCTGTCCTGAGCATATGCTGTATCATTTTGGGGACTGTATTAATTGTCTGACTTAAAACATGCATTCTGCATGGACTTAGATTTTTTCCAGTGGCATATTTTCAGACTTGAGCTCAACAAGAGGACCAGTGAGAGTAAATCCTGCCCTCGCTCCTCATGACTCAAAGCAAATGGCAACTTCCCATGTATTCTTACATTGAACATTCGGAACGCCAAGAGCCTTGTTTGATGCTATAGGCCAACAATGGGATTTTGGTTGTCAGGAGCTCCTAAACATTCTTGTATTAATCCAAGATTTCTGGCTCACTTTTAGATGACAGACTGGCCTGGAAAGAGTTAACAATAATTTTCCTGCTGCCCTGCAGCAAATTCTCCTGCAAAATATCTGCAAGTAGCTAGAAACAAATACCTACCATGGTATAGGAGCATGGGGGCATCTGAAAACCTCTTCTGCAGCTAGCAGACAAGCAGTAACAAGTATCTCTTCTGATGGCTATATGTAAAGTTAATAATGGTTGTGGATGTGTTGGATGGAGGAAAGGGGTTAAGTGGTTGAATATCTGAAGCCACTCTTTCAGATTACTTTATTCAAATCCCATACCACAAATGTTCGTTAATGCTTAAGTCTTTCTCAGAACATTTTGAAAAAAAAGCAAACTAATACTAGAGTCTCGGTGCTGTGTTCACTGGTAGTATGGGAGTGCTGGAGCTGGCATGTCATGGCTCTAGACTAAAAAATTCCAACTACAAGGATATGAAGAATATGTGGAAGCTTCTGCAGCCAAGTGCTTGCAATCCATAAACCACAAACTGTATCTGGGCTGGTGCAGATGAGAAGCACTGCAATTCATTAGTGAGCACAGCTGCACATGTAGATAGAGAACTGTATATTTGAAGATGGTTTTGGAGCCTCTGTGACTGTGTCATGCATGAGCCATTGCCATGGTACAACTGGCTGAGCTGTTTTGAGGGACGTGGATGCTGTTCAAAGACATTGTCATAATTGTGCTTATTGAGATGTAGAGTCCATGACACAAAGTATGTGTATTTGTAACAAATTGTGAGATGAGGCCTGGGAAACAAGCACAAAGATTTATACCTTTATACCTATACCTCGAACAGTGTAAAGAAGTAAAGAAAAAAAGTCATTGTGAAAAATTGAGCTTCATTTCGTATTTTGGTTCTCAGCTGCAGGGAGTCAAGCCTGACAGAGCAGCTGGCTACCAAACAACTAGACAAAATAAATACCTGGTCAAAACAAAAGTACTACGAGTAAGCAGTTACTATCTAATTCTAAATTAGAGCTTCACTTCTTGGAAGTAATCTGTGAGCTGTCCCCTCAACAGAAGGTTACAGTGTGCCTGTATATAATGTAATTGTGCTGGCACTACCAACCTGCTGTGAACTAACTCTCCTGGGATTATTTCATTCACAATAACTGAGTTACTGAGTTAATCTACAGTGTTGTCCAAATTAGGGCATAGAATTAGAAAGAAATTCCTTGGACCTCAGGTCCAGTCCTCCTCCTATCACAAAAAAATTTCTCATTATCAATTGGGTGATGAGCTGCCATCTCAAAGTCATTCTTTTTTGAATCCTGCCTGACTCAGTGGAGAAGCCTGAAGGATAACCTTTGTAATGGGAGCATCCATGAAGCATATGCTGAATGGAATAATTCTAATACCTAAATCTCTAATTTTTGTCAATTTATGTTTTCTGTCATTTGGTCTGTCCAATGAGTCACACAGCATAATCATATAGAATTATAATAAACTTGAAAAGCCAGCAATCAAGAGCACTTGGAATTTATAGAATGGAGAAGTGATAACTAATACTTTCAATGTAACGATTTAAGCTTGCTGAAACTTTTCCAGCCAGGACAGTTTTCCATCAGAAAATGTTGATTCAGTGGAAACTTATTGCGCTATTTCTGGTCGATCCTTAATCTTAGCATCTCTCTTTATGCTGATGTTGAAATCTATCCTGTTTAATTGATACTGTGGATGACTCCTTCTTGCTCATTTTCTCCTTCAGCTCAGACCCAGCAAAACTGTAGGTCCACCTTTGGCACTTTAGTGCTGTGCTGGTAAACATGTAGGTACAACCTTTCTTTCACAGTAATTTCAAGTACTGAAGTTGGGGGGTTTTTTTACTCAAAAGAAACTTATAGACATGAACACGTGGTTGTCACTGCTACATCCTTTCTCGGTGTAGATTATATTCCTGCATGTACTGTCAGCTGACATGACCCATGGTGTAGGAATTGGACTATTGCTACTTACGTCACTAGAGTATCCCACTGTCAAGTGGCTCCTGTGCATTCTGGGAATACCACTATCCATCCTTTCGCTTCCAGGGCAACCTCTCTCTGTGTTTTGCATTGCTCAGAGTAACTCCTAAACATGATGAATGCTGCTGCCTGACGACTTGTGAATCTGAGCAAGGTCATGTCACTTGTCTTCAGACTAGCTTCTATGTCTGTTTAATATCGTAGCCAAAACTTCCCTTCATACTTTTAAAATTACTCATCTTTAATCTTGCTTCAGACTGTCTCAGGCTTTACTTTGCCCTGCTACTTACTTTTGCAGTGCTAGTTGCTTTTGTCTCTCTTTGTAACCACATGGTATTGAATGCAATAGCTGCCTCCCGTGCAGCTTTCCTGGGCCTCATTAACTCATGCTGAAGTTTCATATTTCAGATGCCAGTTTAAGGCTTTGGTCATAATCTTCAAAGTAGTTAATGGATCAAGCCTTAGCTACATTAAAGGCTGAATTTTGATCTGTGAACCATCATGACAGCTGCATTTCCTTGGGGCAATGTAGATTACAAAGCCTAGGAGGAAGTGTATGAAAGGGAGGAACAAGGCAATCTTAACTGAAAGAAGCAAGTGATGGCAAAAATATTCAGAAGATATTCTACGGATGCAGACCTTTCAAAATTGAATCACTCTGAACATTAATTTCCCCCTTTATCCTAGCAAACAAACAAACCAGCAACACCTCAGCACCATCTTTAAAATAAATGCTGAGTAAATTTTTTCTAGTGAGCTACCAGAAAGTCTGCTACAAATTGTGCTTTAAATGCAAAGTTCTCAAATGGCCAAGAGCTAGAACATCTTTTCTCCCCTGTCTTCATTGTGTCGCTGCATTCACAGAATGCCCCAGTGTTAAGGGACTGTTCGTATGAAGCTGAATCGACAGGAAAAAATTAATGCAAAATATTCAAATAGAAACAATCAAATACAGATGAGTAGTCTCTTCTTAAAGAGGGACTTCCTGTGAAGCTGATGATGAATATAGTACACAGAAGATAAACCAGACTTTTTCATTCCTGTTCTAAGCTAAATTAGTGTATTTCAGGCTTAGTGTTTATCCAAACACAAAAGTCCCACTGGTTAATCTTCCACGGAGGTTTCAAACAACACAGTTAAACTGGCATAAACACTTCTGTAAAGACTTAGTTTAGTTTATGTCAATTTGGAATCTGTTTATGGCAACCCAAAATAAGCTATTCTTATACTTGACTACAAATGTCAGCCAACTTCTTGTACCGATTTTCCCTAAAAATTATTTAAATGATGATTTAAAAATTATTTTTTTTACTAAACTGCTTTAAAATAGAATCTTAACGTAAACTAGTGTAACTTTCCTGTAAACTGGAAACTTCTCTGGTAAACTGGAGTCTTCAGTGTACTGCATGTCATGTCCTCCCTCTTGTGGCTGACATGAAGATTCACAGTTTTGGGGAACACACATTAAAGCCCTAAAATGGATTAGGCTTTCCTTAGCCATGACCTGACAACAGGGACAGTAAACTGGCAGTTATTTTGGTATTCAAAGATACATAAACACAGTTTTATAAAAAGAGAGTAACAAAATACTTGAAGTTGTTAATTTGAAAAACAGAATTTATAATTATTTTGGAATAAAGTAACTACTAAATTATCAGTAAACATTTCTGTTAAAATTACTCTACTAGTAGTAATGTACTATAGTATATTATTAGTATACTACTAATGCTAGCATAGCTTGTGCTCTGAGAGGGTACTAGAAAAGGAAAGTTGGCAAGGATGGATAACCAGGAATTGGGAGCGGCTCGTTCGAGGTAGGGACAAGGAGAGACGCTCCAGAGGACAGCCCAGAGGAATAAGGCTTGCAGATTTAAGAGATGGTCCAGAAACTACATTTCTAAACTGAGTGTCCATTTGCATCCTCTGGTAACAGACAAGTGGCTGAAAAGCTGGATGCAAAGGAGATGCTGAGCATCTGTGTCTTTGCCCCACCGCAGTGGTGTGGCATTCGTTCGCAGTGAGAGGCCATGCTGGCCTTCCTAACCTGCTCTGCCCATTCAGACACTAAAGATGGTAATACAAACCAGGGCGACTGCTGGGTGGGGTAAGCTGTGCTTCTCACAGGTAAGAAATAGCTGCCTAAGGCTTCAATAGAAACACAGCTAAATTATATAAAATAGCTTCCTGCCTTTATTTGGTCTTTGCCTGATTGATTACCTGACATAACTGAGCAACCATTAGGTGATTTTCAACATGCTTAGGGGAGGCTTGAAGTTGCCGTAAGGACCTCAGTCCTGCATTCCCAGATTAATGTAATTGTTGTGATTACTTTACTGACACTATTACAAGGTTTTCTCATTTGAAATTTTGCCTAAAAAGGCTTGGTGCCAGATGAGTCCTCTATTCTCTCGCTCCACCCTGCCAGCATAAAGCTGGCTCTTACATTCAGGCACAGCATTTGCCTATTGCATACTGTACATATTTTGAAGTGCAAGCTGAAAGCTGGCATCTCTCAGTTTCTTCTCATTACAGATGCAACAATCCTATCTTGTTAGGATCCACTTCTTCTATGAGATCACCAGGACTGAGGAATGTAATAAAGTTTATCTAGAGGCAGGGAGGTTCAGGACATGGGAAGGGAAAAGGAAAAGCACCACATAACACTTGTGCAGTGGGGTGGAAGTCTTTCTGTGCCCCTAGGTCTGGGGTTAGCAACTCAGGTCATCCACAGAAAGGTATGTGGCGAAAAGGCAAAGGTGGTGGCACAGGAAGCAGTTCTCAAGGAGAGGATGGGACTAATCTCTAAAATTTCCCACTTTGATGTGCCGGTAGTACACACTAGCAACTCATCTACCTTGCCTTACTTACAGTAGTGAGGCAGCTTGTGGCAGAGGCACAAGTTGTGTGACTAGGAGGGCACCTGGGGTAGCTGGGAGCTCCTATGCCAAAGAGGAGACAATCCACCCCGTGAGCAGCCATGGGACGACAGAGGCATCAAGGGGAGGGGCTACATTATGAGCTATGCTAATAAGTCAGCAGTTAGCTGTAGTTTATTTCCTGTGCTGGTAAAATCTGACATAAATTAGAAGGGAACACTTGGTGAAGAGTAGCCTGGATTTTCTTCAGTTGCTTGGTTCTCAAAATACTGACCAACCAGAGCTGGCCATTATTAAAGAATTTCAAGGTCATTGATGCTCTTTAGAAACATCACCAGATCAGGTTGAACAGTGTGCTGCACAGGTCAGGAGTAGAGCAGAGTCATCTTCCAGCAGTCAACAGAATTCCCTGCACCAATCAAGCTGGGCATTACATGGGTTTAATGCAAAACAGTCAACACAGGATAAAGTGTTTCTGGTTTGCAGCAGGGTTGCTGTTGCTGGAATAATCAGAGTTCTGAAATCATTATTACTCGAGATTTCTTCCAAGTCTATTTTCAGTTATGTTGTCACCAAATTTTGGATTTTCTGAACTTTGGGGAATCTGTGAACACCTTCAGTCTAACAAGGCTGTGCCCATTGCCAGGGAGCAGCAAGTGCCAGCTACTGCCGAAGGGGCAGGAGGCCAGAAGCCCAGTGCAGTAACACAGCCAAGGTGCAGCCCCACGGCAACCAACCAGGGCAAGCAGGCCAGACCCAAAGATAGCAGCTCGGTTCAACCATGAGTCCAGACCATCCCACAAATTCACAGTGATGAGGCAGGGCCAACAGGTCAGTCCACAAGTCAGGGCCGGGATCAGGTCTCCCGAGAGTATAGTCCGGTGATTGCTGGGCAGCTCCAAAGTTAAAAGACAGATCCAAGGTCAAGCCGGGAGGTCAGTCCAGAGGTGAGGATCAATGGGATCCATGGCAGGTACAGTTGTGGCTGAGCAGTGCTCCTGCAGCACAGCTTGGGCCAGGACAGAAGATAAAGTGTGTATTGGCAAAACTTTTCGTAGCACATTTTGGAGAGGCATGGTCAGGAGAGAGTTTATGCTTGTTGAATATGTAAGGAGTCAGTTTGGCTGCAACCTTCTCAGGCTTCTGAAAACACTGGGCTGCCATTATGCAGAACCAGTATTTGCCTGGCCACCCAGTGGTGAGTCATTGTAGGATTCAGCCCTGAGAGGAGGAGAGGAGGACACTGAATTCAAAGTGATCCTGAGTTCCCTTTGTCACAGTTACTCCCACTGCTTATTAAATTGAAATGTAGGGTGGGAAAGCACTTCAAGAGAAGAGAACAGCTAGGCAAAGGCTGAAGCATCTCTTCCATACTGAAGGCCAAATAGGTCTTTGATGACCCATAGCAACAAATTCTTACTGTCATTCAGTAACAAGATAGAAAAAAATCATGTGGCTATTTAGCTTTATGCTGGAGTTGTACATCTGGCTTCATAGTTCGGGCTCCTCCACTCTGATCTTGGTTATTCCTCTGTGTTCAGGAACAGTGAAGTGACAAGTATTAGGCAAGGAAGGGTAACAGTGCAGAAGTTATCTTTGCTGAACAGCAGTGGTATAAGGTATTCATTGACTGGACATAATGAAAACCAAACAAAACTATTGCAAAGTTCATCTTTTTTACATGTATTAATTCATCCCACTGACACAGACATTTTGGACATCCTGCTCACATGGTTTGCATTAAAGCATTATGAAATCCCAAATTCTAGCACCAGATGGTTTTGGATTACTTTGCTTGTATAAAGGGTTTAATTTGGGTGCATGGAAAATGTAAAATATTCTGGTAATAGCTTCAGCAGGACTACATAGTCTGCATTTGCTTTATTCATCAACTGTGCTGTCTGCCTTCTGCACGTTATATTCCGAGTCATGATAAACTTCAAAACATGAATTCAAATTTACTGACTTCCCAGAACAGACCATGCTCTGTAAAATGCTTAAAGGGATTGACGTGAAAGGAAATATTCCTGAAGACCCACTATGCTGAGAAACCACACGGTGAATAAAAATAGCCTTCTCTTTCCGAATACACGCCTCCTAAGAATGCATTGAGCCTGGTCCTGAATGTGAAGCGAGAAAAGAGAGAATGGGTAAAGGTCAAGCATACAGCTGTTGTTCCTGCCAGTAAGCATTTTGCTTGCTTTACTTGATGAGCTGAATGAGCCTTTTAGCTACTCTTAACAGGGATCACATTTTTCAGATGATCTTTTCTTGGTGCAACAGATGAGCACCAGGAGTATAAATATGGAGTTAACTTGAAATTAGATCTGTTGGAATTCACACATCCCGTTCTACATGGTATGAACAGGGTGAAATGGCCCTTGCACTTTCTGAATTTCATCCTGCATGGACCACCGTCACATCACGTACCGTGTGGCTTCTGCCTTGTCATTATTCAAATATAGAATTACTTCCCTGATCCAGTCACACTCCCAAGTGCAAGTGCAAAATGTTTACCTGGTTAAACCAGTAGCTTTCTAGGATATAGTAATAAAAATAAGCTGGATTGTACTTTAGGAGAACACTTTAAAGTTACTTCTTTAACTGCATGTGATTTGTTTGTTTGTTTAAACTTACTCTAGATGGGGAAGCAAGTAACTAGCTAGAGACAGTCTTTCTCCCAGTATCCTCTCTTCCAGTTTTTCAGAAATAAATTCCTTATTTTCAG
>VYZV01033968.1:0-16647 GCA_013401275.1 Pandion haliaetus
CTATATTTATATTTTCTTTTTGTGTACATGTGGTCCCAAAGCATCATAAGTTCTTAGTTCACTGAAAAACATGTTTCCAAAAAGAACAGCTTAAAAATGTTGCAAGTAAATAATATAAACTTTTTGGAGGTACATAAAGTCCAGACAAAAATAGAAAAAGACCATGCAGATTCAGACTCACTTCTGATGACTGAAATGTGTTGTTTAAACCAAGTAAACCATATATTAAGGTTGTTCTGATACATCTGGACCTTGTTTAAATGCTGACCACCTGAAATATTTTCAGAGAGAAATTGCCCTGTGAGATTCACAGCCCAAACTCTCGAGTCAGCTTGTGAGGTCAGATCACTTAGGTCACAGTTTACAGAAGCTTGCAGCCTGGTGGATATTTAGTTCTGAACAGCACTTCTGCATCTTTTCAGTTTTTTCTGTCAGTCCTGTCACCTGAATACTTATGCTCTTAGCTTTTTCCATAAAGGCAGATCTCGTGGCATGCAAATTGCTGGGAGATTGTAGGAAAGAGAGACTATTTTGTGGATAACTTCAGGTGCATACTTTTGATACCCAGATCTGCCATGATCCTCATCCAGATTATGCGATCAAGTAATCACTGATTACTCCCCTACTTCTGCATGCATTTATCTTTTTTGGCAAGATCCCTTGGCTCTTTTCAGCTTCTAAGTACCTTTGCAAACCTGTCTGTCAGGCCTCCATGATGCACAACGTATAGTATGAACAGGCCCATTTATTTTCGGTGCAACAATAAAGCTTGTTTTTAAGTCTCACTGAAATTAACCATAGTCATAAATTCATTGGCTGGACAGGAATGGATTGTTGAATTGTATTAAATACATTTTGGTAATGGATCTAATCATGCTGTGGCTCACCACATGTGGGAGGGAGTCAACGTGTAGGTAAGACTGTTCAAGTGAGGCAGATGTTTTGACTTCTTAACTTCTTGCAGAGAACACTTGTCTTTCTCCTTCCAGTGTTCCATTTACACAGAACTGAGTATCCAAACATGGAACAACCGGTGATATAGTACACTGACAACATACGGCTTCCCTAGAGAGGGGAGTGAACTCATTACTCTTTCTGCTATGGTCAGTGTTAAAAGGTGAAGGACCTTTCAAGAACCTTCCTTCTTTTTGTTTCTTCCCCAACCCCCCGCCCCTTATCTCTAGGTCAAAAATATAAAGCAATGTTTCCCTTCCCAGAAACGCAATATGCAATAGCTCTTATTGTGTTTAATGAGTATGGGAAATATGATTTATACTTCCATATATCAACAAATAATAATTATTCATACCACTGTAAATAGCAGTCAGCTATTAACATATTAAATGATTTTTAAAAAATCAGTACTTGAATCTAAATTAAGAATTAGACAACTCAGTAAAATGTATCTCTTGAAAGTTGTCAAGTATTAAATTCTTTTCTTACAAGCTGAATAAATACCAAGTTAGTCCAGGGAAAAAAGAAGAAAAATAACAGTATTTATGGCATATTTTTTTGTGACATAGGTGTGACAAAACAACAAAATCTATGTAACACAAGATAAATAAAATGTAAAAGAAATGTAGATGTTTTGATATTTCAAGTGTTGCAGAGTCAATTTCCAAGTTTGAAAATGTCTTGCCCAACTTCACGAATACAGAATTTCTTATTTTGATAAGAAAATAAATTTTGGAATACAAAGCCCCAGGAACAGGAAAACTTGTGTTGCAAATTGATCTTTTGTTCATTTTAATAGGAGAGGGTTCCATTGTTTATGCATTCAGTATATAGGAGAAAGGGAAATTTGCCTGGCACTTGAAAATATTTTCACACATTGTCCACCCAGACAAGAAGCAGGTGTTGCTGCTGATCGAATAGAAAAGTTTCATTGATTCCAGTGTGCTTTGGTTTTTATCCTTAATACATAAAATAATTTTGTGTATGGCTATTGGATAGGAAATTCTTTCTGGTCTTTAAAAAATTATAAAGAAAACCTTCAGTAAGAGCCAGAGGCTGTGATAATGAGATGAGGCAGAGGAACCTGGCCTTTCATGGGCTTACAGCACTTTGCAGCACTGCTGACTTTTGGCTTCTATGTGAGGAGTATGTGCCACACTGGGCTTGTTGACTACCTGTACCTGTACACAGAATTAAACCTATTCTCAAAGAAACACCCCTACAGTTTCTGTAGTTTAGAAAAGCCTGAAGGACTGTTTGAGAATACAAGTGAGCCTCAGCAACTTGTGAAGTTCTTCCCTCATCAGATTGAAAATTGTTCAAGCTTTGCCCAAATTTCTCCTGGATATCTAGAGATGGGTCCAAAACTGGAGCAGAAGAATGTGGGGTTTAGGAATGATTAAATACAGTAAGAAACAGGTTGACTCATGCCACTGGAGTTACAGAAATGAATCCTGCACCCTTTGGAATAACAAGAGAAATTGTAAGCTCTCAAGAAATGAGTTAGTTTTGAACATGAACAAGGTGTTTCTGTGCAGTGCTGTCTTCATGCTCTGAGGTGTTTAAATGCGAGCTGCCCTGGAAGGACATGGAAGCTATGCAGAAGCCATGAAAAATGGGATGTATTTGGTTCAAGCACTACCTGATCAAATGCTTCCACTTAAGAAATGTCTTAAATCTGGACATAGGAAATAACACCTGTATAACTACAGGCATGATTTTATTTATTTGTTTGTTTGTTTATTCCTTCCCCAGCCTAATTAAAATTCCTGCAGTTGCTGCCATGTTACAAGAAGGGAAGATGTGCACTACCTGCAAAATAGTAGCTGAAGACATTATATATAAAACAAGTATAGAACATGACTGTCTTCCTTTAGAAGACCAGTGGGAATATTATATCCAGTCAGAACCTCCTACTTTATATTTAGAAAAATAAATGTTTTTCTTTCCTAGTGTGAACTTTATGAGTACTTGGCTGCTGTGCAAGGTGTGTAGTTGTTGCCAATTTTTAGCTCAGCAATACACATCCACGTCTTCCACAACAATAATAACTCTTCTTCCTCTTGCTGCATGAAGGGAAGACCCTTCTCAGACCACACTATGTATGTCACACAAAATAATAATAGAAATAAAATATGTGCAATGTAAGAACAAGAATCTTTATGGTAACCATTATTACAAACACTTTATCTGATATTTATTTAATTTTTCAGCAAATATCTGTTGTTTTATATTGCTTGTATATAGATGTTTGATTTCATTTTATAATATTACTAAAACTAGAAATAATCTTAGCAATGTTATTCCCAGGTTACACATCATAGTGTTCAACTATGTGGAATTGCTTCTGCACCAGAGTAACTTTATGAATGCTAGCAGCCCTGCTGTTGCAAGTGTGAAAATTCCTTGACAAAAGTCACCTAGGCATATTTCTTTGAAAAATAAGGTATAGCATCATTTTTTTAGACAATGAAAAAAAGAAAGATGTTATTGGGAGGAGGCAAGGTTGATAGTTTGTTTCTTCCTAAAATTCTATTCAAGGATATGCTTTGTATGAGGGAAGAAGACTTGGCCTTTTGTGTCAAAATTATTCTCAAAAATGGGTATATAAAACTGTAACATCTTTGATAGGATTCAACTATTCACATGAGAGTTTCCCATATGTCATTTTTGTGGGAATACTCCAGGCAGCAGGTTAGATTTAATAGCGCTTACCAACCCTCCTCCAAGAGTAATAAAACTTTTAACACCATAAACCATTAGGTTGGACTGAGGACTCTCACAATGAACCCCAATGAGTAAGGGATGAATATGGACCACTGAATTTGTTTACACAGAAAGAAGGGGACTGAAAAAAAGATGGGGGAAGAGAGCTAGCTCTGGTTTCCATTTGTCAGTCCTGAGACCTAGGGTCTGTTTGCTTATATGGTGGCCACACAAGAAAGGCTAAAAATAACGGCATACTGCAGTAGTGTATCTAGGTATGATTTATTCTCGTCTCTGGCATAATACAGTAAAACCCATAAGCTATCAAAACAAAAACAGAGTGCAAATAACACCATTGGTTGAAAAATGTCAGCAGAACTCTGTGAAGTACACTGACTTTGAGTCATACAAACTGTTTGCAGACTCAAAGCAGTGGTTTTCCCACTTTTAGATCCAGCCATTTCAGTTTGGTCTGCGTTTGTCTTGAGTTTCAGCTTCCTATGGAACCCAGATTCCAGTCAGGCTCCACAACATAGTTTGTAACTCTTTAGTTCAGCCTCCCGCTCCTGCTGTCCCCCAGGATGGTCCCTCTTCCACCTCTGACCCACGCCCACCTCTCCTGAGGAGAACTTCATGTTCCTCGTTTTGTCTGAAACGACACGTAAAGCAGTCTGTCTCCCCCAAAGCAAAGCCCACCTCTGGACCAGCTAGTGCAGAAGCATGACAAAGTCATGTATTATCTGTAGTAAACTGTGGGTCTGGTGGTACTCAATTAGTAACGTATAGTGCATCTCTGTTGAACTGGTAAACATGTTTCCAGAAGTTAGAGGCTCTCCTGGATGATGTGTTTCTCTTCACCGACTCCTTACGTGATTATGGCCATTTGAGTGATTAACTGTCAGCTGTGCATCAGTTTGTAAATATTCAATAATAAAAAAAAAAAAAATCAGCATTTGCTTCAGAGAAACATGAAACTGAAACATTTATGTTTAACTGTGAAATTAATTTGGGAAAGAAGAGAAAGATACCATCTAGCTAGGACATTTGTTGAAAACCCTTAGCTGTGTGGTGGTTGCCTCATATTTAGTATAAGGACTAATACTCATGAGTCCTCAAGGAATACGCTACCCAAAGAACTTCTGAATTGCTTTTTCTTCCACCTCATGAATATTTAATTACTTACACAAACTGTTCCTAACAGGAGAAACTGAGTAGAGCGGGCTCATTTGTATTATTTCTGGTGTGTGCTTTCACCCATTGAAGGCCCTCCTTTCCAGCACAGGTAGAAATTTTTAACTGGAGAAGTTTTCATCAAAACCAACAAAATGTATGAAGCTAATCAACATTTTCCACATGATTTTACTTCATGCAAAATATTTAATCTACCCAAAAAGACATTTTTAAAAATGGCTGAGAAAACTGCAGGATTTGATGCCATGGGTGCCATCCAGGAGTCAAAATTTGCTATATATTCTCATCTACGTATGTGTAATCCTGAAAAAAACAGAAAGAATTTTCTTTCTCTTCAATTCTTCTGTGGTACTCTGACCCCCTGTACAAATACGGGAAAAAATGTAAAATAAAAAGATTTTTTTTTATGTGAATACTTTGCTTAAAACAGGCAATGAAATATTTTTAAAGAAAAGCTTAAATTTACATTATTAATTTTGCACTGCAGTTCTCCAAAGTGCTTTTTGTAGTCAATTAATATTTGAAAATGAAATTATTTTATTTCAAAACATATACTATCAGGTTTTTAATATTTCCGTACACACCAATGGTCAAATTTACTGCTTGTTACCCACTGTATATTTTTTGTTTACACTGTACTGAATGTACACCAGCCTATGGAGACATCATGTCCATTTTCAAAGCCTTTGTTCTGGAAATATGCATCAGATCTGCTACTGCAATATAATGCTTTCAGTCTTTTTATGTGCTTTAGCTGAGTAGTATAGATATAACCTTGTTTCTTATTTACAAAACACAGCATCCATATCGTCTGATTTCAGAATTTGTTCTCCCCCACATTTATTTTAGAAGAATATATACAAGCAAGAGAGCATTTCCTAGTCCTTTGTCAAACCACCTTCTTACTCTAGAAGGTTTATTTGCCATTATTCAGAAGTAAATAACTTGCTCTTATTTATTTAATAATTATACCTAGCAATATTTTTCATATAGTAACTAAATGATGCATTATACATTGTTCTTCAGAAGTAAGTTTAGTTTTTAGCAACAAAAAAAATTCAACTCTATCAGGTTTTACCAAAAAGTCCAGAGAGCAAGGTGAGAACAGAAGGCTCTTTCTCGTGAATCCAGATATTCTGGAAATTTTAGATCTCTAATTAGATTACATATGTGGTGCTGATTCCTATAATAATAACCTGCTGATTCACCTTCACTGTTATATTGCATCAGTGAAAAGTCTTTCTGAGATTTCAGCCAGCATGTCAGAAGGATTCTGATGTTACACCTGCTGTCTGTTAATGCTGCTTTTAAAATCACTGCACAGAACAACCCTTTCTCCAAAACTCAATTGGTTATAGTATTACTGAACATGACAACAAATATGCTGGTGCTGTTTGAAATATTTGAAGGGTAATTTTTTAAATTTTTAATATACAGGTAGGGGTTATCTATGAACCAACCACCACGTACCTCCTAAATGATAAGCATGGTTAGGTTTCACTGAAAGCAAAATGGCAAAAGGAGCTCAGAAGTTTGCAGCACCTATCCCATGACTTTTTTTTAATAAGACTTAATAAACTGATCCAAATTAAGTTAAAAAAAAAAGACTTGTCATCACAGCAAGAGCCATCTTCTTTCCTCACACAAAAGGAAAAAAACCCACCATGCTCAAAGACATCAGATATTCGTATCTTACCCTCCAAATCATTTTACAAAAAAAAACCCCACACCCATACCTTTGATTTCTCAGGGAAGACTACTTTTTAATCTCTGAAAAATTCTTTTCATCTTCGTGGAAAAGGGAAAAAAAAAAAATCATGAAAAGAACCTACCTCAGGGTGAGTCCCAAAATATTTTTTCTTTTGGGAAGAGAGTAATTTGGGAAGAATGCCATCCTTATTGATTTCCCCAGAATTACTATTATATTTATTTATTTATTGTACAGCTAAGAAAACTCGCCGTGAGTATGTTGGATCACCCTCTGTGATGCGGCAGTAGGCATAAAATCAGTGGCTTTCTGTAACTCCCCTGCTTAACATTCAACAGACAGGGAGAGGATCTAAATGTAAAACCTGGCTCTGAAACACCACTGTCAACTTCCTGCCCTCCGATAAATGATCCAGAGCTACTCCACATCAGGATGGAAATGTGTTAGGCACTAAAAACCACTGCTTGCATGACATCATTCCATAACAGATTACACTGTAATGTTAGGAATGTAATCATTAGCATTTAAACATGCATAAAATTTAATTAACCTACTTACCAGTTTGCTTAGAACTTTTGAAGGGCTACCTAGAGTCCTCTCTAAGCATTTTATTGCAGAGTTTTGGAAAGCTCACAAAAGAGAGAAGTTCACTGGGATTTTTCTCCCTAAAGCTGATGAGCCATGACAGATGAGCAGATGACCCGAGTTAATTATTATTGAATTCGTTATTACTGCTTTGTTGTCACCCAGCTCAGCCAGGGTAAAATGATGACAGTAGGTATCTCATTAAAACAGCTGTTTCAATTATGTAGCGGCAAATATTTAAAAAGCGGGCCTTCCAAGTTTAAAGCTGTTAGCAAAGTTTGTTTGTGCTGGTTGTGCCAAGATTCTTTGACCGAAAAAGGAGGGGAGAAATATAGTGTCCGTCTTAATTGGTTGGGGTAGGAGAAGAGGGATGCTAAGCAGTGGAACATAAAAGGGTGAATATGAGCGCCGTACAAATTTCCAGAGTTTTGTGTGAATTTGTTTTTTTTTTCATCTCTGGCTAAATTCAGTTTTGTTTACTGTACATCAGTTACATTTAGACAGTGTGACAAAAGAGCAGTGTTTGTGTTGATTTCTTTCCAGCTGGAGGAAGTGATATGACTGTAAGGTTTGTTTTGGGTCTTTTTTGTTTTGTTTTGTTTTTAACTGTTTATTGTTTACTAGTTGACATTCATATTTATTCATTTTAAGTATTGGGGGGTTTATTCCCTCCTTCATAGACAAGAACAAGTCCTGTCTCAAATGCTGTTTCAAAGTCTTTCAATAGCCATTTTGAGCTCTAATAAGAACAAAAAGTTTATTTTATTGCACTAACAATTTCCCTAAAGTGGTTTGCATGGTCATGCTCAGCCCCTTAGAATCAGTGCATTTCTCTGCAATGAGTGCAATGCCATCTCTGTGTACTTAGGTTTTATACTGTTCTGCTTTCATTTTTGATATATATTTAGTCAGGATGAGTATAATAACACAAAGATGCTTGATATTGATTTGACTTGAACCATTCTCAGAAGAGCATCCTACAGGTTATTGGCTAATTTCTGATTAAGACATGTTCTGTAATAATATAATTCCTCTGACAATTATATTACCAGCAATAACCTCAAAGTCATCATTATTGAAGTAAATGGCCCTGTGTTCTCTAAGACTGAGTCTGCACTTGGCTTAACGTATCAACCCGAGGCAGTGGACAACTACTTTAACAATTTCTGTGGCTGCAGCAATCAGTTGCATGCACTCAGTGGCCTGTTCAACCAAAAATCACCTGCCTCCCTGGAGTTGATTAGAGAGGGCTGGGCTCTAAACAGCAGCATGCTGTCCCAGCCGTGCAGCTGTGCGAATTTTGGATAGGCAAACACTGCTGTGTCATTATGCTTCCTACTGACTACAGCTACCAAAGTCTGGATTTCCTCAGCTTGTCCTGTTTCCCAACTTGAATTCTATCTCAGTAAAAAAAGAGAATTTTTGGTCACTTTATTGATTTATGGACATCCAACAGCCTAGTTGTAGCAGTCGTTCAGTTGCTGGTGGCAAATTTGAGACCAGTGGTCACTGTGAATATGCAGATTATCTCAACAGCTTGAGCATGGTAAGTCCAACATGTCCAGAAGTCATGCCTAGGGTCAGGATATCCATTCACGGTAAATTCTGTGTATCCAGACAGTGTTGGACTTACACTAATTACATTTGGCCCATTTTCAGTATTTAAAACATTCCATGTAGAAATATGAGAGCCCAATGACGGTCTCTCTGATGTTAGTTCAGAAGGAGCTTTATGAATTTTCCAATTCATAGACATACATAAGGAACATCCTTTGAAACTTATTGTGCGTAGACTTTACTGTCAGCCCAAAGGAATTAAGAGAATGGTGTCTCCTGTTAAAACAAAAGTCATGTACTTAGCCAGAAGATAAAGGGCCATATATAATAATCTTAATCCTCAAAGCAGAACAGCCACTGCTGTTTTTCTCAAAAATAAGTGATCACTATTAAAAAATAAGTATGTCAGAGGCAAAACAAAAGCATATTTTTCATTACCACTATTTTTCTTTATTTTTAGAGTAAAAAACGCCTGTGTAGCTCCACTTTGGCATGTGCTTGATTGTTAATTGTTTCTGTTTCAGAGAATCTAACACAATTGCTGCTGCGTGGCTCTTTCCCACCAGTCCTGTTTTGTCTCATATGAGGAAAAAAACATTGTCAGCCAACATTATTATTTTTTTGTAACCTGTATATAAATTTTGTCAATGCAGTGAAGAGCTCTTACCAGGTGTCCAAGCATCTAAGTTAATTATAGCTAGAGGATAAAGGTCTGTATTCATAAAAGTTAGAGATGAAACTTGGGAGTGAGGGGTAAGGTTTGTCTTAGAGGTATCATCATGTTGAAGAAGCTTGTGAGCTAAAAAAGAACATCTGAAGTCTTCATTGGGAATTATAAATTTCCAAGTCTCATCATTCCAATTGCAGCCTTTGGGCACAAGTAAATATTCCAAAATGAAGCTCAGCCACTTTCCTCTGTTTTCCACACAGACTTCCCTATGGTTTCATGTGGTTTTTAGTAGTAATCACAATTATTCATCTCTCACATGGTAGCAAATACGCTGTGCATTTGTAGTAAATTCAGGGGGCTGGGACAGCCTTTACTGTATAAAAGGAAAGAATTTGGCCCCATTTAATGCAAATTTTTATCTCTGGGATCCCTCCCAACTGAATAACGCATGCAAGTTTTTCTTTCAAGGCAGAAAAATTGCTTCATTGCAAAGAAGCCCTACAAATGAAGTCAGACGTTCTGGGAAGAGGATATTGCTAGAGACTGCTAGTAATGTACCTGCCTTTCCGCTGATTATGTACTAAGGAGAAAGGGAGCAATCCCAGGTGGGAACCTCGAGGCAGAAGCATGCTGAAGAGAAAGGGCCTTGTAGTGGCAGCATCGACACCCGGTGCCCTTTGCCAAGGAGTTGGATAGGCAGACTGCTAGCCCTTCCACTCCTGTGAAACAATCCTTTGCAAGAAGAGGGGGTCAAAGCCCCGCAGCAGACAACAGAATTTGTACCACTGATTGGAAATGGAACTTGGGCTGCTTCTTTGTAGGAGATGCAGCCAGTTTTACAGGTTTTTTGTTTGTTGGTTTTGGGGCTTGTTTTCCCCTGGGCCCATTCCCAAGAAACAGAGATATTAGAAGCTCTGTAGAAGAACGGCAAAATGTAAAAGAGAGCCAAGGGTCTCAGAAAGAACTCTCAGCTCTTGCTTACATTTGGAAACCTGTGATTTTGTGTGATTTCTCCCAGGAATCAACTCAATAGTTTTGTCTGCTCTGAGTTTTGAGTTCATTTCTTCCCACAATAAAACACTGAAACTCAGGGTATAGTGCAGCAAGATGCAAAGCCATGAGATTTTGAAATAATTGTTAAGACATTTAGAGATAATCTAAAGATTGGGGGGGAAGTAGGGTGTTGCTTTGTTGTTGGGGGGGTGGCTGGTTTTTTTCCTCTCTCTTTTTTTTTTTTTTTTTTTTTTTTTAAACAGGGATGTTTTAGTAACATATGGTNTTCCCAGTTATGAATTAGGGCTCTTATGGTCAGATAGACATGTTTATTGGGAATGTTATTATTTCATATCTTAAATAGATTTAAAGCTTAAATGGGTATTAATTTTCAAGTTAAAAGTTATTTTGAATAGTTTCATTCAGCCATATATGTACACTGATCTACAACCACCCTTGTGTTTTACCTGATATCATGTTTTGTGGCTTTTCTTTAGTAAAATTTCCCATAATATTTTGCGTTGGGTTTTTTTGTTACTACTTAGAGGGCATCAAAGTACACAAGAGTGAAGAACCTGCTATATTATCCAATGCGTCTGTCGTCTTTGCTGTGACCAGCCTTTGCTTAGAAATAAATAAATAAAAGAAAAAGATTTTGAACAATAAGCTCATCATATTATGGCATTTTTACTTCTCAGCCTTCATTAAATTCACTGATGAGTATTTGGTTATTGTTTTCCAGCAGTTTTGTTTGGAAAGAATAGTGACCTGTAAGAGGAATTTTAAAAAATGCCTATGGGATTGAGAATTGTAAAACCCATTTCCAAAGCAATTTAGGAAGCACTCAGGCTCTCAGAAGTGTTGTCTTTAGGAGGCATGTTTTGGTTTAGCTTGAGTAAGTATCCAAATAGCAAGTGGTCATCAAAATAAGTAACTCTGGTTTTAAAATTGTGTTAGCTGTTTTATTTTTTTGAGATATTTTGAATTTTATTCATATAGTTTGAGTAGCCTTTGAGTTTTATATTCTTAGGTGCAAGAAGAAGAAGGATGCCCAAACCTTCACCTGCATTTGTATTTTCTTCTTTGATCACTGCACATTTGTTTGGTGCTAGTTTGTCAGAGATTTCAGTGGCAGAGCAGTAGTAGTGTGGAATGACTAAACCATTTGGTAGGAGCAGAAGATGCAACACTTAAAAATCAAACTGTTGTTGGTAGCACTTTCTTTCTACCACTCTGTTGCTGCATCTCTGCAAGAATGGATTTTACACATTAGTTATGGTTTCAATCATATTAGTAAAATATTTAAAAATTAAGTTTGTTAATGTTTTACCATTTAAAACATTTGGTCTGCTGAGTATATTTTTATACTATATTTGCTGATTAAAGATAGCCCTCTTAACTATGACCTCGAGTGGGTCATGTCAATAAAGTTTCACCAAGCAACTTTCACATTTCGTCTTTTACTCCCCAGCTGTGGGTCTTCACCTCACCTTTGCAGCCTAACATCCACCTAAAAATCTCAGATCAGTTAAATGATGCCTACCTCTATATGTCCTGTAAGACCTTTCATTTCTTAAATTTCCAAACTTGTTTAGAAGTACTTCAATGTTTGTTTAAATTCACAGCTTTTACAGTGAAGTCTGAAGTTGAAAAGGTAGTCCTTGTGTAACCCTGTTCCTTCCTCTGAAAAAGCTTTGGGAAGCATGGATCTATTTAGGATCTGGAGTGAGCCTCAGTTCCAATGTCTAAGTACATAATCCAGCTTTAGGCCCATATCTAAACACGGGTTACAGCATGAGCAATTCTGCAGCTTTCCAATATTAGCAGCATATTATATACTAGAAGCAGAACCTGTGCAAATATGTCCCTCCTCCCAATTTGTATTCATACACAGCTTTCACAGAAATATGAAATATCCTGAGTGCCAGGAAATTATTAAGGAAAGACATGCAATACCTTAGAAAATGTAACCCATCAACATAGCTCAATACCTTTCTAGGAGTTTACTACATGCCAAGCATAGAGAAATTTTCAGTTATTTCAGTTGGTTCTACCTCAGACATTTTTTCCTGATATTTCCTCAGTCCTGTTTTCTAGTTCATATTTTGATCGTGTTCTCATTATGGCCTGTGACAGCAACTGGATCCCACGGAGTCCCACTCCTTCACGGGAGCTGAGTGCGTCCACCTCTGTCTTGGTATCGTGTACTACAGCACCAGTATTCAGCATCTCAACCCCCTCCTCCTTTTTCTCTCTTCCTCCACTCTCCCCCTCCCCTTGCTCCCCAGATAGTCCATTCTCCCAAGGAAGCAACCATAGCAGAAGTCTCTCCTGATTCATTACCATTTCATAGTAAGAACGGTACTTTGTAAAACCATAGGCAAGCACAAATGTTGAGGAAAGGACATAATACATGCAGATTTGTCATGAGTTTTGTAATTACCTTTGCATTCTTCAAGGAATCCCAGAAGCATAAGGAAGGAAGGAAGTAGTGTTGGTTTGGCCCCAGATGACTCTAAAACTATGGTGCATTGCATTGCGGGATCCTATTAATAATTAAACTATCTGTCACTTACCAACAACATACATTCCAAATTAAATTTAAGCAAAAGGAAAAAAAAAGATCATTTGGGACTGAATTAGCGGGCTTCAGAGAGAAATAAATAATAATCAAACATCTGTGTTCTAAATAGTACGTGCTTTATCAGACAAACAACTGTTACCATCTCATTGTATAAAATGGCTTGGGGAAAACACCGTAGCTCAAAAGCAAAGTCTCAGTTAGAAAAGGGAAAAAAAAGTTCATTAACAAGTCAGGAAGTGATTGAAAGTTGCCATGTTGCTGTATTGCCTTTTTCCTCTGTTGTCTCTGCCAGCAGTAAAAACACATTTATTTTGGTACTCGATTCAGTGGACAAATGACAACTCGAAAGCTAAGGAAAAAATGCTAAATGGCATACATTTGCAAAGTAGAGCAGTTGAAACTTCCAAATATTCTGAGCATCAAAATATGATCCCATCTTCCTTACTTGCTGAGTTTTCAAGCACCTTGTCTCCCATGAAGGTTATAGGGTTTATTTTTGCAAGGGAGCAGATAAAGGATACTGAATTAACAAATAGGTAAAGAGGGAGAACTTACTATTACCTCCATGCTGCCAAGACATGCTGCTAAGGCATGCTGCTGACCAGACATTAACGTATTGCTAATATGTGCAGGGGAGGTGGGAATGACCCAAATACAACACTAATAAATAACAATGCCGTACACTAATTAGCCCAGTGTAATATTTCATAACACACAGGCTATTTTTGTCCTTCCTCCTCTCCTTACATTCATCTTTCTGCCTCTTGGAAGCCATAGGGATAGCATGAGATTGCAAGATAATAAACCAAATAAACTCATCATTTGGACTGTAACAGGATGACTTTCTGTGTGTCTCCTATCATCGCATACCCTTTCTCCAGACCAAATCACACTCGCTAGTGCATCACTATGACTGAGGAACAGTTGGTGGATAGCTACAGCTGATCCATGACAAGATCACACACAAAAATCTGATGATAATCTAGAGAAAACCTTGAATATTTCTTCTTATTATTAGGAGGGTTTTTTTCCTCTTTTCCTGAACTCCAGCACTTGATTGTTGCTATGCCTGCATGTCTGCAGGTTAGGATTCCACTACCTTTTGAGCAGGCGGCTGTCTGTTTGTCTACTCCTTAGGTAACTGTGTTAAAATATCCTATTCCAGCTGTAACACTTGTTTTACAAGAGCCCTGGTTTTGTCTGACACAATATGGAACAACATTTGTCATTCGTTATCAGGGGTGATATATTTGTTAGCCTGCAGAGAAACATCTGCTGTGCTTTAATCTCTAGTGTGCAGGCCAATATTCATAGGATACAGCTGCATAAAATCACAGTATTAGATGGGGCTGTCCAGTCTGACATGAAGGCTAGCTGGCAGGCAGACAGAAACAGATTTTATTATCTGCCTTTTACATATTTATTTATGTCAAATATTTCTGAGAATCCATACATTAAAGCCCTTTTTATGCATTGTTGTTTTGCAGTGACAAGTCATCGACAGCCAAATGAGAAATTTATGTTACATATTTAATATGGACATCTGAATGATTATCAAATCTATAGAAGCCAAGCCTGCCCAATCACCCCTAAATAATGGATGAGAAGTGGATGTGACTCAATTTGTTCAGTATAAAACCTAGACGACCTCTGTCTCTCATTTCATCACTGCGGCACTGTCATTATTTGCTTCTATTCATCTCACTTGGCATCACTCAATAAAATCTGCACATGATAAAGAGAATAACCTTGGTCAATAGTAAGAATGCAGGGGGAGGAAAAATGATAATTTCCTCTCCTCACAGGTATGATGCCATGATGCATGCCATCATGGCTATCTGAACTTCACAAGGATGCTGGTATGTAGTCACAATAAAAGAGGAGACAAAAACTTTAATGAGATGGTTGGACGTAGGGAGGAGGGATGGGCTGGATTAATGTCCTTTCATTTAGTTTGTGGATTTATGGTGAGGAAATTTTTAAGAGGGATTTAAAACAGGAGAAAAAAGCCACTGGAAATATGGCTTTATTTAAAATAATTGCAGAAACATTATTGCAAAGGAAAGATGGTGTAAGTATTTTATAGAAGTTGCAACAAATTCCTCTGCCGTTATCTAGCAAAGGTTTGATGGCCTCATGAAATATGTTTTTCACTGAGACTACCAAAGAAGTATGTTTAAGAACAGACTATGTTAAAACTACAGGCCATTGCAAAAATCTGTCAAAGAGGAAGGAGAGAGACCCAGTCATGCAGGTGAGATTTTAAAAGTAAATCCTGCTCTTTGAAAATATTTCAGTAGGGCTGCCTGTGATCATGAAAACTTCATATCTAGCATTATATATTCGCATTCCTTTTCAAAGGTCCCATAGTTGGGTTGATATGTCAATAAGCGAATGCAGGAATGTCAAAGGTTAAATTCATACCCATCAAGATGAGAAGGCTTCTGGTCACAGAAACGTCCAAAATGTGTAACTGGATTTCATGGTAGCAAGGAAGATGAGCTATGTCATGCTCTAATAGCTCAGTAGAGCACACTGTAATCTTATAACTCATTATTCATACAAGTATCCTACAAAAGAGTTACAAAAATGGACAAAGCTATAGAAGGTTGCAGTGAAAAGTGATAGGAACAGAAGGTTAGGAGGGATATAAAGGATAGGAAATAGTAAGCAAAAAGCAGGCAGAACTGGGCTGCAGTGTTGCTGATTAAAGATTGGGTTACTGCTGCATTTAAAAAAGGAACGGAGTCAGTGAGACTGAGGATGTTGGCTAGACAGTTGCAGACTGTTAGTGCAGAAGCAGCAGCAAAGTACCAATCTGCAAGTTTGGAAGGGATGAGTGAGAAGCATAAGGAAAGGGAACCATGGGAGCATAAGGGGAGATGGAATCATAACAGGTATGGCATTGAATTCCGAGACTGATGAGGAACACAGAAGCAGCATTGTATAATGTACAAGACGTGGCTTTATATGAGTGAGAAGTGACGGAAGTGGCTTTGCATACCATACTATGTCGGCATTTATCATGGGGTTGTCAAGATTTTTCTCAAGTAGCTCAACAGAGTGAACTGCAAGTCGGTGTCACACGTAAGGGAAGTTGTCATTCGGCAGCCTTGCAGAGCAAAGCAACCTGGTTTGCAAAGAAGAACTGCAGCTGACTTTGAAACAATTTTAGATGAACAGAAGAGGCTCACAGTTGAGAATAATGTTTGAAATGCAGCTGTCTTGCCAAAGAGGAGTATGTTTGCTTCAGCAAGAATTAGCTGCAGAGGAGGAAGTGGAAAGCAGGGGTCAAAATTCATGTTGCAGAAGGAAAGGAAACAACAAGATGGGACCATTAGGATCAGAGAGGAGATGCAGGTATCTGTTACCCATGAGAAAGTTGAGGTAAATTACAAAATAACTTGGCAAATGTAGGAAAAGAAGCAAAGAAAAGCAAAATCCCAGCTTTGGCAAATTTGTAGAGAAAAAGTCAAAATTTAGCAAGCTGTTTACCTAAATTCAACTAAACTAGCAAGGAAGTGGAAGATGCCGCAGTGTCCAAGATTAACTTTTGTAAATGCTTCATGGAAGAATGAGGGAGTGAAGTTCAGTGAAGGAGCCCAGGCCTGACATGAATGTTAGAGTTGTAAAGCTAGCAAGTAACAAAAAGGAGCTAAGTAATGAAAGGGTATTTGGTGGGAGTGTTCAGAGACAGAA
>VYZV01033970.1:0-12403 GCA_013401275.1 Pandion haliaetus
AGGGAAAATGTGAGTCCTCCCTGGAAGGAAACAGGAGACCTGGTTGCCTAGGATATGGAGAAGGCTGAGACTTTTTTGCCTTAGTATTCACCAGCAAGTGCTCCAGCCACGCAACTCAAGTCACAGAAGGCAAAGGCAGGGACTGGGAGAATGATGTGCCCACTGTAGAAGATCAGGTTTGAGACCATCTGAGGAACCTGAAGGTGCACAAGTCCATGGGAGCTGATGAGATGCATCTGCAGTTCCTGAGGGAACTAGCAGATGAAGTGGCTAAGCCACTATCCATCCTATTTGAGAAGCCATGTCACTCTGGTGAAGTTCCCACTGATTGGAAAAGGGGAAACACAACCCCCATTTTTAAAAAGGGAAAAAAGAAAGACCCAGGGAACTATAGGTGAGTCAGTCTCACCTCTGTGCTCAGCAAGATCATGGAGTGGATCCTCCTGGAAACTGTGCTAGGGCACATGGAAAATAGGGAGCTGATTGGTGACAGCCAACACGGCTTCACTAATGGCAAGTCATGCCTGACAAATTTGCTGGCCTTCTGCGATGGGGTTACAGCGTTGGTGGATAAGAAAAGAGCAATGGACATCATCTACCTGGACTTATGCAAAGCCTTTGACACTGTCCTGCATGACATCCTTTTCTCTACATTGGAGAGTCATGGATTTGATGGATGGACCACTCAGTGGATAAGGAATTGGCTGGATAGTTGCTCTCAAAGAGTTGCAGTCAACAGCTCAATGTCCGAGTGGAGACCAGTGATGAGTGGCCTTCCTCAGGGGTTGGTATTGGGACTGGTGCTGTTTAACATCTTTGTCGGTGCCATGAACAGTGGGATTGAGTGCACGCTCAGCAAGTCTGCTGATGACACCAAGCTGTGTGTGTGTGGTGCTGTCAACACGCTGGAGGGAAGCAATGCCATCTAGAGGGACCTTGACAGGCTTGAGGGGTGGGCCTGTGTGAACCTCATGAAGCTCAACAAGGCCAAGTGCAAGGTCCTTCACATGGGTTGGGGCAATCCCAAGCACAAATACAGGCTGGGCATTGAGTAGATTGAGAGCAGCCCTATGGAGAATGGTTTGTGGGTATTAGTGAATGAAAAACTGAATATGAGCCAGCAATGTACACTCACAGTCCAGAAAGCCAATCGCATCCTGGGCTGCATCAAAAGAAGTGTGGTTAGCAGGTCAAGGGAGGTGATTGTCCCCTTCTACCCCGCTCTTGTGAGACGCCACCTAGAGTACTATGTTCAGGTCTGGGGCCCCCAGCATAAGAATGACATGGACCTGCTTGAGCAGATCCAGGGGAGGGACATGAAGATGATCAGGGGGCTGGAGCACCTCCCCTGTGAGGACAAACTGAAAGAGTTGAGATTGTTTAGCCTAGAAAAGAGAAGGCTCTGGGGAGACCTTATAGTAGCCTTCCAGTGCTTAAACAGGGGCCTACAGAAAAAGTGGGGAGGGACTCTTTAACAGGGATTGTAGTGATAGGACGAAGGGTAACACTTTTAAACTGAAAGAGGGTAGATTCAGATTATATATTAGGAAGATATTCTTTACTGTGAGGGTGGTAAGACACTGGAACAGGTTGCCCAGAGAAGTTGCGGATACTCCATTCCTGGAAGTCTTGAAGGTCAGGTTGGACCAGGCTTTGAGCAACCTGGTCTGGTGGAAGGTATCCCTGCCCACGGCAAGCAGTTTGGAACTGGATGATCTTTAAGGTCCCTTCCAACCCAAACCATTCTATGATTTTGTGATAAATCTAGGTAAATAAAGCTGTAGAGACACTTCCCCGCCCCCCTGTAAATAAGGCTAAACTACCTATCTAATTGCATTTGCAAGTTTTTAATAAAGGAGCCAAAGATTTCTTTTGCTGTATTACTTCAGCACACAATTAAAATGCAACATTCAAAACTGGAAAATGTTTAAAATGTTAATTCAAAGCAAAACATCTTGTTGAAAAGCAAAATTTTTGGAATATTTTTCTAACAGTAAACATATTGTGAATGTAACTATTGGTAGAATACAAGTGTGAAAACATGCAAATGAAACTACTACATATATTGCTGCATTTTAGCGCTATGGATTATTGGGTTTTGAGGAACTGAGCAAGTTGGAGAACTTTTATTGTTCATATAAATTATTTATTTATTTAAAGAATTGAGGTATCAAAGGACTGAGACATAAAGAAGTGTGAAGATACAGAAGTTATGGCTGATCCTGTTAAGTATCTAAAATAATTCAAATCTTACAAAAATTATCAAAGAAAGGACTAAGAGGCAAAATAAATAAAAGGAATGAGTAAAATCTGAGTACTGGGTTCTTTGACTGTAATAAAGGGTACAGTTTAAAAATAAGAACCAAAATTGCTTTTAATCCGTAAATTGTAGAATTAAAATCTCGTAAGTTAAGTGGAGGCATAGAAAGTGTGCATGCCCATATTCAGCCTTTTCATAATGGTATAGCAGTCACTTAATATTTGATAGTAATCAAACCTAAGCTTTAATAGTCATAATTTTTCATTATAATTAGGTTACAAATTTGGTTCATTGATATTAAGCCTTCAGTGAAATTTTCAGAAAGCACATTTCCATTCCTTTTAGCTTGAGTTTCAACACTTATAATGAAAACAAACATAACAAATACCTGCATATTATTTATTACTGAGGAACACAATAAAATCAGGCTTCTAATCAGGCAACAATATGCACTGTACTCTGATTTTAATAGTAGAGAGGAGTAAACAAGATATTAGTGACAACTCTATGTAACTTCAGCTGGACTGGGAATTGTTGTGAACAAACATTGTCAACATGTTGTGAACTCAGACAAAATAAACTGAAAAAAAACGGGCTCTACACAGCATTGCTTATTGAGATAATGAGGCTTATTTTGGGCACAGGAAACTGTGTGGGGAATAATGAAAGATCAGAAATGTTGGCTGGGAAAAAAGGACAGCAAGACGAAGTTTTAAACTGACAGAAAAAGCAGTCTGGGGAAAATAATCTCCAGGACACAGTGAAGCTTTGTGGGACAGTGGGATCATACACAGTCTTGTTCCAGTGCTTGACTTTCTGCTCCAACATCCTCTCTGTGCTCATGCCTCTCTGGATTTTCAGGCAGTTCTGCTCTTTTATAAAAGTTTTATGGAAATAAGGAGGCAGGCCACCCACTCGCTCTTGTTTCCCCAAGAACTGCTTGCCTTTTAGCTACACTGAGCGAGAGGAAAGAATAAATGGAGAAGGCAAACAAGGTCCAAAAGGACTCACACAGTAAACGTTTTATGTAAGAAGCTGAGTTATAAGCCATTTCTGGAGAAGCTGAAGGAGACTGAGGAAAAGCTAGCTAAATTGAACAGTCCTGAGATATTTCTATGTTTAGGTTAAGTTACCTTGGAGTTAATGTTCCTTCTAAATTTACAGAAATGTTCTTCTAATTTTATAGAGCTCTTTTAATGTGGCATATGTGCAGTTCATATAGCAATTTAAAATAACATGCTGCAAGTTTTTTATACTAAGGCTCCCAGTGGTGGTTACTTTCAAAAAAGAAAAAAAAAAAAAGGTGATTGCAAAACACCACCCATGTTCTTCAGGCAGAGGAGTGAAAACCATTAAGTCCTCTCACACTTTATATGAGGGACTCTGAAATTTTTAGTAAGCCTTTGAAATGACTGATAGGTCAAAACAAACTCAAACGTTGAATTATTTATTCCATAGGATGTAACATCAATACAGCTGAAGAATGCACTAAATATAAGCAAGGGAGGATTGGATAGTGACTATAAAAATGAAGAGTATTTTGGGTTCAGCTTTTTTTCCCGCTGCTAAAATTCTCTCCTATACTGGGCAGTTGCTGTCCTTGAATTTTCTACAACTTTAGGAAAAAGAAAATGGTCTTATAGAGAGATAATTTTGATGTTGTGGCAGTGTCACTGGAAATAATTACATAAGTTTTTATCAGAATGTACAATTAGAAAGTATTCAGATCTGAATAAAAAGTAGACTAAATAGTAGAAAGAGCAGTTCAGGGTGAGGAGACCTGTGTCTTCAGCACAACTGAGGTTTACTTTTTTCCTGACAATAAGGGATCTACTATAGTAAACAGTGTCCAGCTTTTCCCCATAATTCCACTCAGTAACTTTGTTTGAAATTAATGCTGAAAATTCATGTACTGTTCAGTTCCTATGAGGAAGTGTTGACTTATGACACATATGACACCCACATTATTTGTATTGCTACACAGATCTGTCAGAAGAATTGTTTTCAAACTATTTTTTTACCAGATATAACATGTCTTCATAGTAATTTTACAGATAAGCACAGCTAAATGTGTGAGGAGGAGAAAGATTTTTCTCATTTCTATGATTACAGTATTTAGTTTTAATAAGAACTTTGAAGTTAATCTTTGTGTACCTTCTTATCTGATTTTGCTCTGCTGAGATTTTTAAACATAAATGCCCTGAAGCAAAATACCAGTACTCTTAAAACATGGGAGGCAGATAACATGCCAGTCAAACTGTTGTCTTTGATGCCCCCTACTAGAGACAAAGCAAAATGCCTGCCTTTCATCATGAAACTGACCCCTGCAGCCAAATGCTATAACCAGAAAAAACTCCAAAGGGGGATGAGGAACATTTTCTTTGTATCTACATCTGTTAGTAAAACAAAGAAAAGGCAAACTGAGGAAGGTTGGGTTTTTGGGGGATTTTTTCGATGGAGATGCTGTTGTAGCTAAGCCGTCAGGACAGGGAGGTATTACCACTCACGTAACAGAGAATTCAATTTTTTTTTCAAGAACTTGGAGGAGAATCATTCAGAGTCCGGGCAGTGGAGTAAAGCACTTGAAGTAGTTGATTGTCTCAAGATGGACTGTGGTGATAGGAGAAAGTCTCAAAACACATTACAAAGTTTCAAAGTGGAGATAGTAACTTTGTGGCAGTCTCTGTTTTAAATGAGGAACTGTTACAAGCGTAGTGCATTAGCGTCATGTGCCCTCAGTGACTGAGTTAATGAATGAGCAGGCTGAACTAACTGGGGTCAGATAACTTGGTTTGTTGTTTTTCAGTCTAGCTAGTCTTGTCCTTTCTTGTATGTTTGATAGTCATATAATTTTTGAACAGTAGGAAAAAAAATATTTTGGGTTTCAAGTACATGTCAAGTACTCTGAGTAATGCTTTCTTAGAACTTCAGAAGTTAGAAAATATACAACCCTTGAGAGAAGACTACAGCATGAAATGATGAATTAGACTTTGACCTCTTATTCATCTCTATGAAAGAGCTCAGCTAGTCTTAACCAGAAAAGGAGGTTACCATCTTACCAATTATTTTTAGGCTAACTATATGATGTTAAAGCGCATGCTACTCTTCCTGTATGTCTACTGAGCATTCAATAACTTGGTCTCAGCTTACTCAATGAAATAAGTTAACGTGAACAGTGGAATAAGTTCACATGAAGAGCCAAATCAAATTTAAAGCAGGGAATGCTTACTAAATTCATAAACAGTAGAGTATGTAAAAGACTGAAAATAAATATTTACGTCAGAATTCCAGCCATCTGATTTACCAACAAAGAAGTCATAGCAATCTTCTTTTTCAATTTTTGCTTAATGTTATCAAAAGAAATGATAAATGGTTACATTTCTAAACAAATCTTATTTCAATAAATCTGCTGAATTGCATTCTAACTTAAGCTCAGAATTATTAGTGCACAAAATCAATGGTAGGCCTGCAAAAAAAAAAATTCATACTGCAGTGTCTCTAATTTTAGGCAACATAATACAGAAGAAGCCTAGAATCTTCACAACAAAAACCTATATATTGAATTCTGAAATATTTCTGAAAAGGAATCAAAGATGGTTTGCCAGGTCAGATGTAAAACTGTCGCGCCTTAGGTTAAGAGAGGGTTGTAGGCCACAGCTGGTGAGAAAATCTGGCAGCAGCCAAGGGTTGCCTTATTTCAGAGACGCAGTAGTACTATTCACTTCCACCCACTACTTAAAGAGCTGGATTCGTGAAGTTGCCTTTGACATTTTGTAAGTGTAAGCAGCATAAAAAACAACCAAACAAAAATACAGAACATCCTTACATCATTTGGAGAGACCAGTCAAGAGCTACTAACCATCCAATGTGGAGTCCACTGGCAGAGAATCTATTGTTTGCCTGGTAACAAGACTTATGTGTATGTATATAAAACAAATGATGCAGTTGCTCTGTGGATCACTCTCTGTTCCTGTCATTTAGCATAGACTTATTGTCTAAAATATTTAACAAAGATTTGCACTTCTAACACATATTTTTCAAAGCAAATATGGAAATTAGGTGATTTAGAGTGCTGATCCACATTAGTTTCCTTTAATGATAAAGCTAGTTAAAGAGATTCCTATACTCCCTTCAGTGTTTTGATCCACCAATTGTGCCTGTGGAGGAGTTTGTGAGATCATGCTTTACACTCCATTGATGAAATGGTTTAAATTACAAGAAAAACAAGAAGCAAGAGAAAGGAGAAAAGAAAGATATGATTTAAAATTAAAGTTATTTAATGTGAGAACTTGGGACTGCAATTTCAGGATTGTGAGAAAAAGGAGGTGCCATTATAAAGTTTGTGTCATTTCACCTCTATGTATATGTTTCTGCATCTTCTCTAGCAAATTCGTAGGACTCAAACTGAAGACTAACATGCACACACACACGTGCACCCAAAGCACAGCAGATCCTTGATCTACCTTATTATGAAGTTGTGAATATGCATTCATGTACTATGCAGTTCATGAGCGTGAGGCCATGGAGGAGTCAAGGTCTGCTCCCTTCAGAAATGCTCCTTGCTTATGATAGCCTAAGGCAACTATGAAGCTGCAACTGAGGCAGACACCCTGGTCAAATAACCTCTTGACCAGAATATAAACTCAGTTCAATAGTAGTAAATATGATTATATTTTTTATATACTACATGTTTTGTGTGCTAATGAGAGACTCATGTTCAAGAGTTGCACCTTCTCCATGCTACCAGAATATGCTTGTCCCTAGGAGAGGTGGGCAATGTATATTGAAACAGAGAAAAGCATTTGTGTAAGTGTATAAACTCACAACAACATAAACCTTTATTTGTTTTTTATTATTGAACCATTTTTAATCAATAAAAAGTGGACTATTTAATTCTCTTACAACTTTCACAAGAAGATAATATAAAACCAAGTTATATTAATAATTTGTTGTAATACAATACTAAAATATATTCAAGATCTGTTATTCCAAAAATTGCATCAACATATATATGTGCTACAGATACATAAGAACAGAATAAGAAAGAGGATTAGCCATTTAGCAACTATTTATAGGCAAGCATCTGGACATATCCCCTATTTTTCTGTTTAGCTGCTTGTCCTGGTTTTGGTTGGGATAGAGTTAATTTTCATTCTAGTAGCTGGTGAAGTGTTGATGTTTTGGCTTTAGTATGAGAATTATGCTGATAACACACCGATGTTTTCAGTTGTTGCTAGGTAGTGTTTGTACTGAGACAAGGATTTTTCAGCTTCTGATGCCCAGCCAGCAAGAAGGCTGGAGGGGCACAAGAAGTTGGGAGGGGACACAGCCAGGGCAGCTGACCCAAACTGGCCAAAAGGATATTCCATACCATGGGATGTCATGTCTAGTATATAACCTGGGGGGAGTTGGCCTGGGGGGGGGAAGATCACTGCTCAGGAGCTAACTGGACATCGGTCTGTGAGTGGTGACCAGTTGCATTGTGCATCACTTGTTTTGTATGTTCCAATCCTTTTATTNGCTGCATGGTGCTTAGTTACTGGCTGGGGTTAAACTATGACACATGCTTACATAGTTCTCAGAAGAATAACATTTCAAAGCTTGAACTTCACCTGACAAAATACAGTCCCACTAAATACATCAGATCTGAATTAAAACCCACTGACAGCACAGGTCATTACCACAATAACTGACTGAGTGACTTTTATGGTGCTTGGTTAAAATGACAATGGAATTTTAAATGATAACCTTTTCCTTCTTTTGCTGAATACTCCCATGAGAAAGAAAAAGAAAAAAAATGGAGGAAAAAAAAGGAAACAAAAAGGGAAAAATCTCCCCCAAACATGATCTGCATGAGCCATATCACCTGAAAAATTTGTATGGGTAGTTCTGTCAATATAAATTAATTTGAAAGAATATTTTCAATCTTCAATTTCATGCCTTTACTGCAGTGATATAAATAAGTCAGAGACCTATTAAGAGGTAGTTTCAAGCAGATCATTCATTACTAAAAAAAAACCAAAACCCCACTAAAAAAGACTATGTCATTTTGCAAGCAGAAAAAAAGACTCCCCTATGAAGAAAGGCTGAGTTGTTTTTTTTTGTTTTGATATAAATCTTTTGCCATACAATCACACCTCTAATCTGAAAGCTGCTCTAGAACAGCATCAGGCTTGAGCTACTACGCCCAGGTAGTAAGTGGGACAGACTTAGTAGCTGGATTATGGTGTCCTGGTTAGATTAGTGTATAAAAGCACTAAAGTGTGACTAAGTCTGAGCAGAGGTGGAATGAAGTGATGCCTTTCTGTAACACCATTCTGCAGACATCCCTCAGTTACACATGGGTACATCCTTTGCTTGCAAAGAGACAGTTACCTCACTGAGGGTTTTTAAGCCCTCTAGGTAGCAAGAAATCTACCAGCATGGTTTAATTAATAATTTAATAATAATAACAACAACAACAACAACAACAACAACAACAACAACAACAATGATAATAATAACAACAACATTATTAATAAAATAATTAAATAATAATTATATAATAATAATTGCAGTATCTTAGTCCTGAAGACTTGATTGGCAAAGTGGCTTCCACTTGGTTATCTCTTCTTTTTTTGTGAGAATCAGATTCACTGGTTGTCCACGTGGCATTCTGCTCCATCCAGATGTCCTGGCCCTTCTTGTACCCATGCATTAACAGGAGAGGCTGAGCCAGGCCCCGCTTTCCATGGTATGAGGATGATTGGAGGATGCTAGATATTGAATAGTATTTTATCTGCTGTAGGTGTCCAGGTTTTGGGCTGGTAAGAGCCCCAGGTGAGGGGCTGCAGGGGCAGCTTCCACGGGCAGAGTAGTCCAGGGGCTGCCTCTTGACAGACATGGCTAGCTTCACAATGGACCCACTGCAGGACACAGCTGAGCCCATCAGTGAAGCTGGTGGTACCTGAGTGGAAACATATTTGAAAAAGAGCAAAAGGTACCAGACAGATATAGAAGTAGGGAGTAAAAGGAGTGAGAAAAAGCAGACGGAACACTTAGGTCAGAGGAGGAAAAGATGCCATGGCAGAGAAAAAAACCCTGCAGCCCATTAAGGATCCATGCTGGAGCAGAGGAAAGTTGTGAGGAAGAAGAAGCAGCAGAGAGAAACTGCTGTGTTCTGACCATGACAGCCCCCTGCTCCCACTGTTTTCTGCCTCACTTGAATGGACTGAAGGTAACCTGCATGATAACAAGGAGCATCAGGGGACAGGAGAGGCATCTGGAGTGAAGGCGTGAAGTTGAACCTGGTGAAGTGGGGAGGAGAGATATATTCCCAAGGTGTTTTAATCTTTGTTTCTTTTTTTACTTTTTGCCTCACAATACCCAATAATCAGTAATTAAATAGATATATATTTATTGGCCAGAAATTCACTTCCCCAAGCCAAGCGTGTTTTGCCTGAGGTGGTAATTGGTAAGCAATCTCTCTGTCTTTGCCTCCATCCATGAGCTTTCTCACTCCTTATTCCTGGGCTCTGCGCTGGCCCACTGAGGTCAGAGTGTGAGCAAGTGGTTGGGTGGGGGTTTGGCTGCTAGCAGGGCCAACCTACTGCATGTGTGAATGGGAGCCAGTCCATCTCTAGGACAGGTGCAAGAAATCCATACTGAAGAGCAGGTATGGATAAACCCTCAGGACCAGTGTCATAGCATGGATATTGAAGGGAGTGAATACAAGTTAAGTGCTTTATATAGGTCAGGTTGATCAACAAGAAGTTGGTTGGCTTGAAAAGAGCAGGCATCACATTGCAGAAGTGCCAGATTCAAGAGGAAGGGTTGCTTTAGCATGTGATATCCAGTGTACACTTGCGTGACCAAGTCCTGTAGAGGTTGCACAGAGTCCCAGGAGACTTCTGGGGTTTGTGGGAGAATCTGAAGAAAACAGAGTTGGGTGTGGGACCACAAACTTTTCTATTAGCAGTTGCCACTATTTAACAGAGTTGCTACTTCATGTTGGTGTTAAAGCTAGGTTTTTGTAATTTCATAATTAATAAACTGTGCCCTGAGGCTTATTTTTTTTTTTTTTACATAACATTGATTTTTCATGAGTAGGTATAGGAGTGCCCTGTGATCTTATTCACAGATTCTGGTCCTAGTTACATGACTGACACAATGGCTTCGTACTGGGTTTTCACCACATGATGGAGAAATTAGTTTATTGTCATTTCCATTTCTCTTGAACGCTGGCAACATTTAAAAGCACATTGGATTTTGGTTTTTTTTTCTGGCACTGATGGTTTCTTTAGTGGTTGTTTTTCCCTGAACTTCATTAACTTCTAGTGGTCCCAGGTGGTTTATATCTTTCCCTTGGCTGGCTCACACTGGATTGCATTGACCATGCTGCCCCATTGCAGAGTGTGACTTGATGGATCAGGTGCAGCTTCTCATAATATGACAGTTTGTGAGTGGGGGAAGTAGGTGGAAGTCTGTGTATTTTTTCCTCTCTAACTCTTCTAAATAGGAGAGAATGAGATGGATACAATACACTTCTGTTTATGACAGCAGTAACTTGCTCAGCCTGAACACGCCTGCAATAATAATAAATGGCTCTGTTACTCTGACAAAGCCCCTGTGGCATTTTTCTGGCTCACAGGAGCAGTTCCAAGTTTCATGGATTTGGATGGGGCTCATCATTATTGTTTAGATCTTAATGAATACTGATAAAATATTCATTGGTTTTTGAATTTTTTTTTTATTTCATTTTCTTAAGGTTTTTGAAACGGTGCTCCTGTGTGGTTAACTAAAGGTATCCTGCAATAAAAGTCCATAAAAATGGGGCGACAGAATGAAAGCATCAATAAAATTGTCTTTATAGTTACTTCCAGAGCACATTTTCTGCTGACCTGGCTTTTATGTCTTCTTTAAATATTAATTGATGATTTGCTAGTTTGAAAACACATCCTGGAGTTCCCCTAGGCACATGGCACATCGTTTTCTTCTGCTTTTCCTAACCCCTCCTCTCCATCTCCTCCTTCACTTCCATTTTCCTGTCTTGAGTCTTCCCCCACAACAAGCAGGGTGGATGAGCACATTTGTGAGTGATGCTGGTGCTGTGCATCATTGAAAACAATGGTAGATATTACAAAGTTACTGGAAACTGTTTTGTACATTGTGTGCCACCTTATTGCAAAAGCTAGTGGGGACATATTTAACAAATGCTGTAAGACCCAATAGATAAAAGGCAAGAAATATAACAGTGCTGTTAATCCTGCTTTGTTTCTTAGCTGAGTAATACTTCTCTCAGCCCTGACCTACGTAAAAACAACAGCAACAACAACAAAAACCTTCTCAAGATTCCTGTTTAATAGGAGTGCACTGAAAGCCTCTCCTTCCTGCAAAGCCTCCTTTGTGTGCCATCTTGCCTTTCCAGCAGGTGAATCTTGGCTATAAGTTCCTGGTGCTTGCTTTTCACAAAAATGAGAGAGCAAAAGTCAGGAAAATAATGGAAAAAGTTACTCGGTACTCTTCAACTGAAAGAATGTTAACAATTTCAATTTGTAAATCTTAGATTAATTACTGGTTTTTATCTAGATCTGAATGATTTTAATTGGGGGAGGAGCACAAAGAAAAACCTCTTAAACTGGTTACTGAAAATGCCTTTGCAGGTGTCGTGGTTTCGTTTTCAGCTCAGTCGGTAACAAAGCACCACGAAGCTGTTCACGCACCCCCCACCCCCTCGCCTGGCCACGTTGGGATGAGGAGAAAATACAAAGGCAGGCTTATGGGTCGAGACAAGGACTGGGAGGGATCACTCCCCACTTATGGTCACGGGCAAAAGACAGGCTCAACTTGGGGAAGAAACAACATCAATTTAATTTACTACCAATCAAATAAAAAACAAGGATATTAGGAAGGAAAAGCAAACATCAGAACACCTCCCCCCACACCTCCCTCCTTCCCGGCTCAACTCCATTCCCGGTTCTCTCTCCCTCCTCCCCCCGGCAGCACAGGGGAACAGGGCATGGGGGTTGAGTCAGCTCCACGATACATCGTCTCTGCCGCTCCTTCCTCCTCAGGGTGAAGATTCCTCACTCGTCCCCTGCTCCACCATGGGGTGCCTCCCACGGGAGACAGTCCTTCACCAACTTCTCCAGCGTGGGTCCTTTC
>VYZV01033974.1:0-10767 GCA_013401275.1 Pandion haliaetus
CTTCATTTGCTGTAAAGCACTCTGCTTTCCTGTGATGAATAAAAAATAACAACGGTGGGTTACAGTATGCACGGCATGAAGGACGTGGCTGCCAAGAATGAAGGCTTGATCCTCGTGTTCCACAAAAAGAACAGCTCAGTGTATTTAGCACATTGCTCCAAGTGATTAATCCAGCAACTAAAGATGGTATTTTTTTCCTAAGGCCAGTGAATATTTTTTAAAAGTAAGTTTTAATTCTGCTGGAGCAACAAAGCCTTAGAACTGAATTACCTAATTTTTATGAGCCCTATGATGACTTCTGATCAGGAATGGAAAAGCAATATAAAATAGTAGACTACTGTATCAAACATATTTGCTCAATAATCTTTTTGGTATCCAGGAGCTTATCAGAAACCGTGTATCAGGTACAGGCTGCTCTGGGTACAGCCTGTTGTTTCTCACTGGAAAGATATCCAGTTCAGCTACCCAAATTCAGAAAGCTGCAAACAGATGTATATTGCAAGAAGCATTCAGTATAGATTTTTATATGTTTGCGTTATCAAACTTCTCTTTTAATGCAGGGTTTGTGCCTTCGCTACGGAGTAACTCTACCTGGAGGCTATTTAGTGAACAGCCTTCCTGGACTCAGGCCCGTTGCACACTATTTAACATTGTTCACAGAAAAGAAAAGCAGGGCCGCTAGATTAGCAACCAAATCTAAAACTGATTCCAAAGTACATTCTCCAGTAGTAAAACACACATCTTTCAAATTTATGTACATGAGTGGATATCTGAGAAAAACAAGAAATCAACCATAATTTATATAAAGACAGCCTGACTTTCATGAACCATTGGGACAAACAAAATGTGAATACCTTCCGGAAGAAAACACTGTAGCTAGGTCTCAAAGGTAACTAAAATCTGACTAAATTAATTTAACATCTCTAGGTATATTTCTAAATCAAAGCATCAGTAGTGTAATATATATACATACCATCTGTAAAGTTTCTGCTTCTGGAGTGAAAAAGCCAATGTAAGAACTAGAAACAGAAAAAATAATGAAAAAAGGTTAGTTGTTCCAACTGGACTCTTCTAGGAATTACAGAGTTTAAAAAAAAAAAAAAAAAGCATTGTATTAATTTTTTGTTTTTAATCACAGATTGTGTTTCAATTAAGTACATTTTTATTCCAGTATTCCACTCTGATTTTTTAAAATGTGTAGTTCACCTTTGTTTTCTTAATAATACATATTTTCCTGTACAGAGTTCATGGGATTGATGGTGGGATAATGACTGATTCGAGTCTTTGTATTTTTTCTAAGAGCAAATGAAAGTTGTTAAATAGTCTTAGGATCTTTAGCTATATTTAAGCAAAGAGCACTCTACAAAATTGAGTGAAATGATAAGATTTTGCCCCAAAGAGCTTAATACTCAGGTAAACAGGAGCAAGAATTCTAGTATAATTTTGTTGATAGCTGTCAATGAAGAGTTGACTAATTAAAAAAAAGTTTGCAAAACAAATAGGGGTTTAAGGATTGATATAAAGATGACAGGAAAGGACAGTGGGTGCTTATTAAGAGGGACATTGCCCCAGTCAAGGGGTTTGAAGATGGGGGGAAGAAAAGAGGAATAAAGCTAATATTGGTGCTGTGGGAAACCAAACAACCCAACAGTGATTTCAACCACTCCTTGATCTACTTTTAAATATCCAAAGTGAGTGGCCTTTATCACCTTCTTCCAAAGTGTAGTTTAACAAACTGATGTAACACCTTACAGCTGCAAGGGGGAAGATCTCACTTCCTCCTGCCCTCTTCTGAGGTCCTCTCCTCACCCTTGTGCCTGCACTGATGTTTGGTCGCTCCCAGCTGAGTCAACTCAACTCACTAACCTACAGAAAACTATCCAGGTTTTTTTGGCAGGTTAGTGAGTCAAATTTTGACTCACTAAGGGGTCTGAAAAATACCAAAGCCCAAAGCAGGCAAATGGTGGAGGACGTGCCTGAAGGAAGGGGTAGAAGAGAACGGAATTTTCTGTTTTCAACGATGCTGAGCAGCTACATCGACGTTATCCCACAAGATACAGTTCTGTAGCCTGCAACACCTTGGTTTGAGGATTTCTTCCTGACTCAGTTTCCAGTCTTAAAGTAGGCTACCAAATTACCCTCAATAAGAAAAAAAGATGCATTTTTACTTTGTGTTGTAATTAGAGCTTTACTGGGTCAAAATAAAAAGGCTTGGGTTTGTTTTTACTTACACCAAAGCACTTGTCTTAGAGCACAATAACATATAATAGTTAATCTAACTGTAAAATCTCAAGTGGAGAAACAGCACTTGTAATTCTACTACCAAGTAATTAGGTGATGTCAGCAGACTTACACCCTTGGTTAATCTAGCCTCATTTACCCCATAATAACATAACAGTGCCTTGCCTTCACCCCATTTTTTTCAGTGGCGCAGGTAGCTCGCTCTATGTATGTTGCATTGAAGTCACTCTGTGAGCGTGTGTGTGTGTAAAAACCTGCTGACATGTGGGAGAGTGCAGGGTGCTTTATCTTTTACAGAGCTTCAATAAGTAAACTCCCAGAATGTAAACATTTCAAGATGAGACATAAAGGGTAGGTATACAGACAAGATTTTTTTCTTTCTATATTAAATAGAAATAAATTAGAGGTATGCTGAGCTATCGGATACATTTGAAAATCCCAGTCTGGACATTAAACAACCATTTGTAATGCTGAATCCCAGGATAAACAGCAAATATTTTGTGTTCTTTGTCAAATATTTGCAGAGTTACACACAGATGAATTAGGTAATCAAAGAAACTGGAATCAGGTAGCATGACTCAAAATGGATGCAAAACTCTATGATATAGCTCTAATTAAACACTCTTGTATGATGCTTCTTGTGGAACAGCATTGGTGATCCACTTGGTCCTGTTGCCAGTGTTTTGCAGTGGCTTGGGTACCTTTGGGGTCTCCAGCTGTGGCTGTCGAAGCAGGGAACAGACAACAAGAGTATGTGAATCCTGAGAGGTAGGCAGCTGGCAGGAGACCAGCTTTGGAGTATTTGCTGCTTTACTTTAAAACATTATGAATTTTGTCTGCCAGTTTCTAGAGCCAAATGTAGCAGCAGGCTGAATGTTACCTCAAGCCATAAACAGGAGGTAAAAAGGGAGAAAGGAAGCGAAGTAATATATGCAAAATTAGTAATAATTTTAAAAAATGGGAGAAGCCCTTTAAAATAGCTCAGTTAAAAACTAAACAACTGGTGACACTAGTATGCGGAAAAGCAGACTTCAAAGGCCTGCTGCTCATAGAAGTCCTTACTGTTGCCATTTTAAAAACATATATCCAGATTTTTATTCCGGCTCTCACTGCATTTGGAGTGAGTGAAATGATCTGAGAAAAGAAGGTTTCTTTGTGTATTTTTTTTTTTTAACTAGCAAGACATTAGCGCAGGGATTATTATGAGAAAAAAACTGTTTGGAAAATACACTGACTATTGCAAATATTATAGGAAAGCCTTTGGAAAACATGCTGGATTTGCATCCAGCTCTGAACGCAACAATTTTTTATTTCTTGCGGGTTTGGTATCAAATTATTTCCATGAGGTTTCAAGAAGTGAATGAAGCATTTCAGTCACAGTTTCACTAAAGAGAGACAGGTCTAGCTGCACAAGGATATGTCATGTGCAATTTTGTTTACTTCTGCCTGTTTGCTAACCTCCAACTTCAGTGAGTCACAGTATTTTTACTACCATGCTATCCATTCCATAGGCTTTAACACACTCCTCCACTTAATTATTAACAAAGTCCAAAGGTATCCACCCCTCTCCCACACAGATCTTCCAGCTAAACACAGCTCCCAGACGTCTTCTTATTTAAAATTGTTCTTTATGGTTTGGATAAATACAGTGTTACTAGTTGATGCTTTCGTGTTGCTGAAATGACATCCTTCCCCAGTTCTCCAAGCTCAGAAGGCTTTCAATGTTACAGCTCCTGTTGTTGCTTACATTCCTCATGTCCAAACAACCAGGACTTGCCCATGCTCCACTCCTACAGACAACTTCTGGCTTCGCTTCTCATGATCCAGTTGAAAATCAATACCTTTTCCAGGATTCCCTATATTTCTATAGCCACCTTCTAACTAAAATAAGCCCTTTACTCTCTTTCCTTATCCCTCAGATCACCCACTACAGTCATCTTCTCTGTTGCTTTGGTCAGGCTTGACTGTGGTTTGATGCCAGGCTGATTTCAGAGGTAATGCAGATGGAAGGAATTCAGCCAACACTCCTTCATCACAGCACACCACCTCTCCAGGACGTGGGGGGTGTGCCATGAATTAGATGAGGAAATAATTTTTATTTCCTGCTGCTCTTTTTTATTACTTTTCAGTGGAACAGGTCCCCTGATCTGGTTCAGAGCATGGCCCTGTGAAGAGCTGGAGTTGGGAAAATTGAGCAGTGGTGCAGTATTGCACAAGGACAAAAAAGGTGGAACTGGTTGTTGGGATGTTTCTGAGGCCACAGGATCAGAAAACTGTAGCCTTTCTGGTACAGGCCTGATATGAGTCTTCCCCCAGTTTCTAGCAAGTAACAGGCTTGTTAATATATCATAGCACAGTAAATCTGCACGTGTTTTCAAATCCCATCTGACCTCTTCAGTGTTATTTAACATCTTGTTTGCAAACTATTTTATCAAACACTTTAAACAACTTTGGAAGTACAGTCTTGCTTTAAAAAAATCTATCTGGGACTTAGTTATGAGCAGTTCCTATTCACAGAGCAAAGCCAACCAGTGCAAAGAATGGCGAGAAATACTTGAACGAGAACATGTACAGCTGAAGTGTGAAAGAAAAACTGGTACCTGCAAAGCATCAGCCCAACTATATGTGTGTTGCTTTTGTTTAAAAATCTGACTTGTAGACATGCAATGACTGAGCAAACAGCCCAGAAATGAAATATATGACTGTTCTTCATACAAGGCTGTTCTAGCATATACTCAGTATATCTGAAAAAGACTGGGTGTAGCACAGTGAGTGTTAGTCATGGCCTGGAAAAGGGTAGGAAAACAATTTAAGCTGAATAGTTACTCAGCTAATTGCTTTGAGTAAGTCTCAGGTTTACACACCCTAGAACCCAAACTCAAAATTTTTACTTGATAGTATGAGACAAATACTTGTTCTTTCTCCAAAGGGGGAAAAAAAAAATCGTAGGGGCTGTATAAATCTGCATTTGCTGTAGCACAAGCCAACAGGAAAGGAAACTGCTTGCATTAATGATCTTGGAGGACTGCAAAATTGTGATTAGATGAGCTCTGGAAAATGTACTGGAGTATATACAAAGTACCATTGCTGCCCCATGGGTATCCTACCTGCTTGCCACCTGCTACCACTCTGAAAGTAGCATGCAACCTGTACTTTCCCTTTAATTGCCTCAGTAAAAAAAAAAAAACAACAAAACAGCTTAGCTTTTAACTCACCTTCAGAAGCCACTGGACTTTGCACCAAAACAAACATACATACACATGAATCACACTGGCTCTGCTTGGGTGCTCTGGCAATAGCACAACTTTTAAAATCACTGCATCTGCTCGCTAAATAAGCATGCTTACACCTTTGGTGCATGAAGGAACTTGGTCTGAAGTGTACATACCTAGTGTGGAGGCAAACATAAGTTCTAGCTTCAGTTTTAATTTCTGCACCTGGACTGAATTATTTACAAAGAGATGACATCACAGCAAGCTGGCATTTACATGGCAATTCCTTCTTGAAATCTGCATAAAACATGAGCAAAGTCGCAGAAACTACTGAAGCTTAGATTAAGGCTACAACTAAAGCCAGACAAGAATAAATAAGCACTGCTCGAAGTATGCAGGGAGAATTTACCAGTTACAGCGTAAGCTAATCTAGGCATGCAAGGGAGCACATACATGCTGCAGAAGTGTACAGAAGGACACATTTTAAAGAAAACAAAGCAGAAGTTGCTAATAATTGCGTTAAGAAACAGGTTCCACCATACATTCTTTCTTGCTTTTTTGTTCTAGTATGTCTTGCTGATATACAAGCTCTTCAGGGAAAGGGCAGATTTTCTGCATGATTGTCAAAGGACAGCAGGGAGAGCACAGGGTATTACAGGAAAGAAGGGCTGCAAATTGGAAGCAGACGTCAGAGAGAGGTACAGAGTTGACGTAAATAGTAAAGAGACTTGAGAGGAACAGTAAAAGATAGCTTTTGCTGGAGAGGGGGAAGAATGGAGGCCAGAAAAGATGTTGCAATAGTAAGCTAATGAATAAGATATGAATCAGTTATGCTGGTGATGACAGGGAGAGATTTTGAAGATGTCGCCGAAGAAAAGAATCTCAGTGAGACAGATAAAACACTGAATGTGAAACTGAGATTGAGGAAAAAGGGGCAACAAAGACTTCATTGAGCCAACAGAGCAAAAGTAGGAAGCAGTGAGAAGCCTGGATTAGAAAAGAAACTCTTTCTTTGAAAGAGGAAACATTGAAAGAGCACTCAGTAGAAACGGTATTTCAGTAGAAAAAGTATTCCAATAGAAATAGTATTTCAATAGAAATACAGGGATCGATAAATTAAAATGCATTAAGCAATTAAATTAAGAATTAATTAAATTAAGAATACATCTATTTCCAAGGATAATAGGAAAAAAATTTACACATGGCGGGAAACTGTTATCCCTTCAGTGACACATCATGGCAAGTACCATGTGCATTAAAGGAAGGAGTGAAAAAACCCAAGTAACAGAATAACAAATCTTCTCCCAAATTCAAGATACTGAGCAGTGTTTTGTTTTCTGAAATTGTGTGATTTTATTATATAAGTCTAGCTAATTTTTTAGCAGTTCTCAGGGACAATAAAACCATAAATAAATCTGCTAAATCCTGCTGAATCTGGTAATACAGTGTCCAGTACAAAAATAAATGTATGGAAAGGGAATTTTACACTGGAAGAAGAAACTATTCAGATAGGGGGGAGGGCGGAGGGGACATGTTGGCAAAGAACAGCACAGTTGAGTTTTATTCCCATAAACTATTTTCAAGTTGATAGTTTCCCCTATGGTTCCTTCACATCCTGCAGAAGGCTCAAGTGTGGGCTTCCCCTCAGAAAAAGCTTGGGGGGAGTACTGTTTTCCCCATCTCTTTCAGTTCACCCTTAATGAGTGCATCCTGCATTACTGTAAGAAAGGTGCTTGCTCACTGCTAATAGTCTTTCTTTAAAGAACTTTTGTATTAAAATGGAGAAATGAAACAGACTGACAGTAATAATGACAGGGGGTGGGGGTGGGGTGTGCGTGTGTGTATAAGAACTGTCACATTACCAAAATGTTAATTCAACAATTCTCAGCATTGCTGCCAATCATATAGCTACCCAGAGTGATGATGACAACACCAGCATAAAAAGAGTATCGGTTATTAGAGAAATTCTAAATATTCTGGGTTAAGAAGGGTTAATTGATAAGTTTAAAGCACCATCATCTTACATGCAACTGTTCTTAATCTTTTTGACACAGGAAGAGATGTATGGACATCTGGAATGTTTGATCTTGACACTCTGACAAATAACGAATTATTTCACTAGTAAGTAAAGAGTAATGAGGAAAGTAACTTTCAAATATGGATAGAAATTATCTGAATGACTAAGTCCATACCTTACATTGATGGGGTGGCATGGTAAACATCTCTAAGGAAAATTAAATATCAATAGCAACTTTAATTGCTTGTTTTGTTGGGCAACATAATATCAGCTTAGATTTAAAAAAAAATATATCCAATGTCTAAATAGTTTTGTGGAACATTAGACTTGTGTAAACCTGTAACTTGCATCCTGGTTCCATCCAAAACATGTCATATTAAAATGAGGCAGATGAGTTTCATATGATTTATCTGAAAATGTTTTCATTTATCACCTTTAGACTTAGAGCTTTGTTCTAATCCAGGAGAGAGACGTGCATCTAAAACCAACCAACCCTCAAAATGAACCTGCCCTAAAACCAACAACAAAGCAAAGTAGCATAGATGTTTCTGTATCAAGACTGCTATGCTGGGACAGAGCTTCATAACGAAAGGTCAGGACAGATATATCTCACAGGTCTCTGTTTCACCAGTTTGCTTGGTTGTTTTGGTTTTTTTAGGGGGGTTGATTTGGTGAGAGAAAACTGCTCTTTTAAGAATAATTTGCATACTGTGTATGCACATAACCCACGTATTAACTTAAATAAATCAGATGTAATCATCTCCTGTTCATTACCACATGGGACTTTTGGCTTCAACTTATTTTGACCAGGTACAAATGGGCAGGATTCAGCATGCACAAAATTATAAGCAAAAAGTCTTAAATTACACTTGAATAATTTTCTATACTTCTGTTAGTGACCTCTGTTCATAAAACTTGTTGTCTTGTGACAGTCCAGCCAATTCTGTTCTTTTAAGAAGAGTAATTCAACAATATTAAAATAATTTTCATTTAGTATATGTTAGTTCAGTAAAACCAGTAGTCACACAAAGAGAAACAGAACTGTACGTATACTACTTCAGCTTACAAAATGCTGGCTACAATGCTTGGTCTCTACAGTTCCTGTTCAAATAAATAGCTAAACGGGAAGGCTGTATTTTACTTATTATATCGACTTTGGCAGGGAAGTCTTTCATGATGACCCAGCAAAAGCAAGGCACATTGTCTGTTAAAATTTCTATCATCAGATCAGCAAGAGAAACCACAGCAAATATTTGAGCACGGGGTCAGCCCACTTCCTGCATTTTACCCATAGTTGTAGGAGGTAGTGAAGGCACTGCCAATTTTTGCTGGTATAGTCTGTTTCCCAAACTTTTGAATGAGTCTATGCTGGCTTGGATCTGTTCATCTGCTTCCACAGAAGTGTTACGAGAGACTCTATATCTGGCCTTTAAATAAACGGAAAGGCAATTTTGTTTTGCAAATGAAAACATTTTGTGACAGAAACGCTGCGCATGACTGCGGAGACCTCTCACAAAGCCAGCTGGCTACTGGAAAGATGGAAAATCAACGACTGCACAAGTCTGGCTGCTTGTTTCACAACTGTCGAGCTGTTAGGCAATAGTAATATGGTTATTGCATATTAATAGAATATAACACTAATTAAAGCTTATTCCAGCTAAAAGCCTAGTAAATAATCTAATTTCTGATTCTAAAAGCTTGCACATTTAAATAGCTAATGGATGTTTATGATATTTAGTATGTTATTAAGATTTGAACTGCGATACAAATTTATGCAATCCAGTCAGTAATCTACGCTTAAAAAGCACTTTTGCTACAAAAGGAATCAGTACGGTCTCCTGGGTAAATATTTTAAATGCGGGATACATTCTCCTCCTTCACTACAGATGTCTTCTGCAACACCAGCCATTTTTATGGACAAAATGTATGCAGCTCTTCTCCATGTCTGGGATAACACAGTCCTCTCCACTGACCACACGGTACATGGAGGTTGCTAGGAGTTCGGTTATCAGTAAGCGTGGGATGGGGATCCCACGGCTCATAAACAGGAAACAGCCCGCAACTCATTTAAATTCCAATAAATACTTTGTGTTTTTACTGCCTTTGGGACAGTGTTAGTGTGTGAGCCAGGACAAAATGTATGAAACCTCTATTTGCCCCTCAGAAAAGCTAGCCGAGCTCGACAGCTAGGATAAAGCCTAGACAGCCTGGCATGCCTCTCGCTGGCAACAACGAAGCCCTGATGTGGTGAATCCCACAAAATGTGCGAATTCCTGAAAATGCATGAATTCCCAAGGCAAAAGCCTGCAAGCGTACCAAGATCTTACTTTTGAGACTTGTACTGCAGCGCTTGTGTAACGTCACCTCAGGGACCAGCAATAAAAGTACACATGCAAAGAGACTTCCTAAATCCAGTCTGAAAGTTCAATACGGAAACTCAAACACAAGTGTCCTCACTCTCCACAGCTTCCTTGACAAACAAGAGCTGAAACAGTTTTAATTGCTGATCACACACCCGAAGAAAACCGATATGTATTTGTAACTGCAGAGAAGCTTATTCTGTTTGGGTATACTGGGGGGGTGGGGGATGTGGGGGTGGAGAAAGAAAGAAAACCAAACCGAATGTAAAGCTCATCTGCTCAGATAACATCTTTCATGGAAATAGTCCCTGATCCTTGTTGTCAGCCGAGCTCTGTTACACACAGGTTGTGAAGAAATATGTAGGTGTTAAAATTGGGAATTAACTTTCTAAATCAGCTGATTCTTGCAGCACCGGGTGTTGGCCTGGCTCGGGACAGACCTTGGAGCAGCACTATCTATTGAGAAGCCAGGCTGTGACTGGAACTGGGTTGAAATAGTCTGAAAAAGTCTTAAATTACTGTAAATGTGAGGGCTTTCACTAGCTTGTTTTCTGCTTTTTACTGGTTCACATTGAGGCATGCATGCTTTCTGGTGTTTTTTCAGCCTCTACCATTGCTGTTGTTCCTGTATGGAGTGCCCTGGCATCCAGGTCCACATGCTTAACCCAAAGGTTGAGAAATGCATGGAGTTAAATATGGTGCTCACTGCAGTAGGGGCTGAGCCTCCAGGACAGCCTTCTCCTTCCTTCCCTTCTGGCCCTGTCTTTCTGAACTGCCACAAACTATGTTTCCATCGAGTAAAAACAAGCAGAAGCTGCACGTGTGTTTGTGCTTGGTACATATACAATAACATCTGAAATAGGTCGTGGTGGTTTCTCTTCCTGGCACCGTGTTACTGGCTACTCAGGTCAGTAATAAAGTGCTTGCCTTTTTTTTT
>VYZV01033977.1:4237-20186 GCA_013401275.1 Pandion haliaetus
CGGGCCCTTTACCCGGGCCGCTCCGCCAAGTCTGGGGCTGCCGCGCCGGCCTCCCCCCCCACCCCGGGAGCCAGCGCCGAGCTCTGCCGAAGGCCCCCGCTGCCGGCGGGGCCTTGCGCCTCCTACCCGGGAACCGCACCCGCAGGCTGGCGCCGCGGCCGGCAGGGACCACGACGGCCACCCCGTGCGCTGGTGTTTTCGGAAGGGTGCATCCTTCTCTTCGAGGGGATCCTACGCCAACGGCGAGCAGCGCACCTGCGCCTCTTCTGAGACGCGATCAAATGCGGCCGTAGGCTTTCCAAACCAAAGGCGGCTTGTACTCCATCGGCCTCTGAAAAAGCAGACTCCACAGGTCCCTCTGTGTCTACAGCCATCCGCTAGATGCAGGACCCACCTTATGGTTAGCAGCAGCAAATTATTTCAACGCTATTTGCAAACACAGGAAATCAAGGGGGCCAAAAGGGAAAAAAAGCGCAAGGTCGCTGGCCTAGGTGAGGAACTAACAGCTATTTTGTTTTGCTCTTCCCATCGGGTGGGAAGAGTGCATTTTTTTGCAACATTGAACTCGAGAAGAAAAATACCTGACAACTAGAAGCTGAACACATTCAAAGGCCTTAAGTTCCTTTTCTTCCAAACAATCAAGTGCTCACACGTGGTAACCGAATCACCTTTTCAGCCTCTTCAAACAGAAAAGAGTTATTTGAAATACAACATCCGCTTACAACTTGGTCAAAATAAGGTAATGGTAATCACTACAGCAAAAACCTTTTATAAACTTTATTGTCAAATACCACACAGCATCCCTTGTAAGAAAACTTAGGACTGCACTGTGCTCAGGTCAGAAAACCAGTCTACAGTCATGTCATGGAATAAATTTATTCAAAAGAAGCGTTTCACAGAGTTGAGATTTTTGGCTGCAGATTCTACAGATGGCCGGCCCTCCTGCTGTAAAACGCTGTCTCCAGAGTTGCCAGATGATGGTCCTCAAGCTCCATCCCACCCCGGAAAGATTCTCTAAGTAATACTTGGAACAAAGTATTGATAAAAGACAAGTAAGAAATAATTATTCCCCTTTCTCAAACTACAACAGACACAGAATAACAGTATCTTCCATCAAGTTTAGTACGAACAATTTTTCACAGAATGAATAACTAACTTGTGTAACTCATTTAAGCACGGTGTTACAGAGGACGTAAGTCTGTGTGAATGGCAATAATGGAAAAAAAAAAATCAAGCAAAGCTGAATTCCTTCATGGTTCTTTACAAAGAATATCTCTATGGAACTTCTGACCCAGAAAAGCACAGACAGACCCAGAGTAGTCGCTCCTTTGACACGGGGCTCTGGAAACCACTTACCCATCATCAGGTAATTTCCTCCCCCAGGTAGTGCTTTTGGGGGCTAGAACCCTTGCTTCTCTCAATCCAGTAAATTCTTCACAAGATAGTTTACCTAAAAAAAAAGTAAGGACATAAAACACCACATGGGATGAAAAAAAAGCTCTTCTGTTCATATCATGGTGCATTTACAAGCCCTAACAGACAGAAGAGCCCCATTATAGGAAGCTCGGCATAAATGTAAGGAACAATCGTTCATCTAGAGAGCTTACAGTCAGAAGGCGTAGTTCTGTGAGTGACTGCAGACTGCACCTGCACAGAGCCCAGCTCAATTCTCTCATTTCACCAGTGCACAACTTGCATCTGCTTAGCTGAGAAGAGCAATATTACTCATCCTCTTTAAAAGCACAGAAAGTGTCAGGTATTAAGCAGTAACATACACACAGAAAACATAGAAGCAATATTAATCACATAGGAAACTACTATAGCATCTCATTCCAAGCAAATGGACATTTAAATCATTACCTGAGCCCAGAGAGGGCTCCTGAAGACCATAACACTTTTCTCTCCAACAGGCTTCATTTTAACAAGCATCTAGCAGTCTTGCAGTCATAATACCTCTTTTTTTCTCCAGTATGTGGAGGATATGAGAGAAATAAGAAAATTCAATTTTTATTCCATCCATCCAGAGGTTAACTCCTTTCTTGTCATGTCACGAGAGAATCTCCAAGCTCCCTTACTTTCTCCACAGGTGCTACTCGCACATCCATGCACACAATATCTCCTCCTTCCTTAACTTGAAACTCAATAATTTTTGTTTCCTGATTTCTATTTGTTTTAACATGTGTACTCCCAAGATCCTGATTGCACAAATTCACTGTATTTATAGGAAGCACATGTTGCTCATTTCCTCATGCTGCCTCAACCTGGAAGTGTAAGGAGTTAAATACGAGAATAAGCAAGTAAGAAAATCAAATCAGAATTTTAAAAAATCTCATGAAGGCTTAAAATGTGCAAGCATAGATTTACAGAGAAAACTTCCATGGTATTTCACAGATGTGAAAAGTCACAAGCAAAGGACACAATCTTGCTACCTGGAGTAACAGAGTTATAGAATATTCTAGCCCACTGTTTCTAATAAATAACCTACACAACCAAAATAGAACAAAAATAATAAGTATTACAGCAGAAATATAAAATTTTGTTCCTTAAACACTAAACTACAATATCAAATATAAATTTAACTACTGAATGAAATCATAAACCAAAGATTTAAGGCACATTAAAAAATCCCTCGTTTATTTTTCTCTATATTTGTTCATGTCGTTTACTATTGTATTAAAATGTCAGTAAGTTTTGTTATTGCATGCAAAGACCGTATTTTTTCTCCCTGTATGCAAAAGAACAAACATGATTTTTGAAAACAAAAATATTTAAAACAACGTTTTACTTTTTTTTAGATTACATTCTCTCAGGTTTCTTTACATGGTTATACAAGAAAAATTAAGGGTAAATAGAAAATATTTTAAAATGCTGCTCTTTAGTTTATTAAGAAATGAATGTTGAAAACATAGTGGAGAATGCGGGCATCGATCCCGCTACCTCTCGCATGCTAAGCGAGCGCTCTACCATTTGAGCTAATTCCCCATTTGAAAAAAAAACTTTGAACCTTACACTTACACACTCCAGACTTGCTGAGACCCACAATGCAACCAGGTTTGATTATAAATTCAGTGTTTCTCGCTGAGTCATTCTTTCCCTCACCAACAACTGATTGCAACTCACAGCTGGGATCATGTGAAACATCTTTCAGCATGTAGACTACCAGAATAATCTTATTAATCTCTTTTATCTTTGTTAAATAAAGCAGTCTTTGTTATTTAGCTGTTTTCATACAAGAAGCTCTCCAACAGTTCAAGTTATTTACAAGAAACCAAATGTGTTACTGAAAAAACCCCACCCAACTGTTACTGCACAACTGTTTCAAATTGAACAAGGAGGCCCATGTTCTTTCCAATTTTCAAGGCATACACATGAAAAAACTGGCTCAGAAAATGTTTAATAAGTGAAAAAATATTACATGCTCGATTGAAATAGAATTTTATAGCCAAAGCTTATACATATGTATATGTATTTGTGGGTGTATATACCCACAAACAGGTATCGTTTTGGAAGGAGTCTGGCTTCTCTGGGGTGACAGAGTCAAGTGAAATTAAAAATGTATCTGTATTTTCCTTATTTACTACCGTAGTCTTCTTATTTATTACCTCACCAAATACACTTTCCTATAATTAATACACTACTTTAAACAGCCTTAAAACACTGACTTTTTGAAAAATGAACACACCCAAGCATGACGAATGCTTGCATGACTTGACACAGAGCGTAAAGCCTACATCCCAGCCATGGAACATAACGATGTACGGTAATAGGCCACCTTTCACATTTTAATTTTTACCTTTACTTCCCTACAGCAAGCATTTAACTCAAAGTGCACATCTAGAGAGACAGTTATCGATCGCTGCTACTAGTGTAGTTATCAATTGGTACACTTGGAGAAAGCTCCTGACTGCGGAAGTCCTCCTGCCGGTGATTGTCAGAAAGCTGGAAAAATGACACCAGCTTCATCAGCACGCCCTCCTCCGCCTCCCACCACCGCACCGGGCCGGGCCGGGCCACACCGGCTGCTACTGCCGCCGGCCGGGGGGGNGCGCATGCGCAGCACCAGCAAGCGGCGCTGCCCACCGCCACTGGAGCAAGCGAGGCCGAGACTCTTGCGCTGGCACGTTCGCGCCCCCCCTGCCCGACTCTCGCCCCCGGGCCTCGTCTTCTGCTGCTCTACGGCTGCGTTTGCTTCCCCCGTTCCTGGGAACAGCCCTCTCCCCTTCCACAAAGCCTTGCCCTCGGTATTGCCGCATCCCCCTGCCATCGCCCCCTTCCCCCTGCCCCGTTGCTGCCGCTTCCTTCCCCGAACGCAGCGCACAGCCTGAAACACGGAAAGGGGGGGGGACACGACTAGCATGCTCTCAGCAGACAGCCTCAAACTTGATCTCAACCGTAACGTGAAGGCATGCGTGACAACTTGCAGATGCATGTAGTTCATCAACCCAGGTTTTTCAAGCTCAGCCAAACCCAGGCTGAATTCCACTTTACATCTTCGCCCCACTAACAGCAGGAGACTCTCGGGCATCTCTTTGAAACATAAGCTGCTACCGCATATGAAGCGATATACCCAGCAAGAGAATTGACGCCCTGCTTCTCTGTAGGGTGAGAAGAGTTTGCCAACTCCACCTGACTCGACATGGTAGCGTGCACTCATGCTCTTCTCTGCAAGTTATATGTACTCTTGCACATACAGCCAAATTATATAGCCCATGATCTACCACATGGTGACATTCTGACTGTTCCTTTAACAACTTAATTTACAGATTAACTGTTCTTGTGCAGTCGGCCCTACACCAGGCTGTGACTCTTTGCTATATTAAGCCATGTTTCTCACTCCCCAGCAGAACAGGAGGTGTTACTCACCCATCAAGTCTAAGCCAGGCTAAGGGGAAATTGAACTAGAGCATCAGTAGAGGCAAGATTGCCACCTGACTGGTTTCTACGTGGCCAGGCTTGTTTCACATCATCTGACTGGCTTCTGGCAACACTGGCTCTGCTGGTTCATGGAGATCAGCCCTGACACGTGACGGGCGGCTTGGATGGCACTCCCTTTAGTCGCTCTTGGAGCTGGATTCTGTGGCAGGTGGCAACACAAGTAAGAATAACTGAAAGTAACCCACTGTCTTTACTCTGCGTGGCAGTATTCACTCGGTGCTCGACAAGCTTCAGCACCGATTTGCTATAGACTTCCCAACAGTGCCAGACACAAGAAAATAGGAAGTGGAAGAAAGAATAATGGTATTCAGAAAAAAAACATAGTTGTCAGCTCTAAGAGCATGAAAGGTGCAAGTGGGAGTAATAATCAGAAATAAAGCTGCTGTGGATTTATGGCCATCTGCAAGTTTAAGCTGTCAGATGCTTTTTTTTTTTAATACTACAGCTAGTCCTGCCAGAGTTAAACAATAAATCTTGGTGGGGAGGTGGTGGTAGTGCATGTGAATGACAGTATACAGGGTTTTTTAATGTTTGTACAATGTTTTAAAGATTAAAACAGCATGAAAGAGATGTATTTGTAAAATTTGTGAAGTAAGGCCATATAAATAATTCATTTTACCATGGCAGCTGCTAGAACACTAGGTAGAAAACATTATAGCTTTGTATGTCTCAAGAACTCCTCATTCTTTCTGAAAGTTAATTAAAACAATTAACTACTAGTAACAATGCTTAAGGAGGCCCTTGGAAGGCATCACCAGCTGCACCTAACTGTCAAATCAGACTTCAACAAAAAAAATTCAACCCAGAAGTCAAATCTTTGGATAGTTATGACCAAAGCTACAAAAGCTGCAACCGTAATTCTCACTTAGGGAAGCTTTCTTATCACAAGCATTTAATTTGTAGCAGAAACTATGATAGAAAATGCAACTGACATAAGGCACATGGTGGTTTTTTGTGTGATCTTATTTATGCAGAATCAATCACCCTTGGACTCTCACCTGGGCCTAACAGCACCTGCTTACTTGATCATCTGTAGGAATTTAGAGTGAGGTAGCTAACCAACACTAATTACTGCATAGTAAAGGTCAATCATATTTAGCAATGATGATTAACAGCCTGTTTAGACTAGGCATTCCCAAGTAACTTCCTGGTTGAGCATTGTTATTCTAAAATAAAAGGATTAAGAAAAAAACAAACCCATACTTTATTTTTGTCTTTATTTTCAGAAGATAAAGGTTTCCTCACAGAAAGTTCTTCAGAAGTGGCTACTATCAATTCAAATGCTGCTATAATCTTAAATAACTAGTAAACAATTCAAAGTCTGCATTTATCTTGTTTCAGGTTGTCCAATATCATTAACATTTTTTTCATAACCTTTCATTCATTTGAGAAGTGTAGCTGTAATTCTACTAACAACATTTAGCAAAAGGAGCACTTGAGCTACAGAAAGACTTTTGCCATCAGGAAAGTAGCTCAACTCTTGCTGAAAGGAATTTCTGAATTCCTGTTTTTCCTTCTTTTACCTTTTTTCAGGAAAAGTAACTAGCAACATGCAAAGATAACAAGGTTAGAAATGCACAGGAGATTAGTTATTACCAAAACTTCAGAGACTCCAAGGAACTGTGGAAGAAGGGTGCAAGCTGGAGCAGCTTAGTCTACACAATTCCACCAAGTCTGCTAGCAGGCTAAAGCAAAGGTGGGTTTTCCCATCTTCTAATAAAACTGCTTTTTTTTTGTTAGTAGGTAACCTGATGTTTGGTGTCAAAGGCTCAGAGGCCAATATTTTTTTCTTAAGACAGTAGAAGCTTTTACAGTGGCAAACAAGCCTCAAGTTTTATAATCTCTTCAATAAAAAAAGGAAAATGACAGAAAGATATAATAATACATCAAAGTTATTTGAAGGTTATACCTTCAAATGCTAGAAACTACCAGGAATGTGGTTTTAAAATAAGAATTTTACCCTCCCTAAACACAGGCCAATAGATATAATTACTTTTTCCAATCTCCACCCTCAAAACCATGCCCAGGATAACACGAGCATAACACCAATTATGAATTTACAGTCTGAAAAAAAATTAAGACTTAAACGCATACACACTCAGCTGTTATTCCTATTACTTACAGCCTTTTTATCTGGGAAACCTAGAACAAAATCCACTCTTTCCAACATTGCCTTCTCCCCTCAATGATACAGAAAGTAAGTTTAGCACCGGGTGGTTCAGGAGGGAACACCAAACCTGGCCACCAGGCAGGTTCACCACACAGGCAAGACTTTTCTTTTGAAGACTCACCCGCCATCTCAAGGACTGGGAATGGGACAGAGCTACAGCGTTCCCCCCTCCACACGACAGCACAGCCTCCTCACCGCGCCATCTGTATTTAAAGGAAAAAAAAGCAGACGGCACTGAACGGCAGGTGCCCGAGGCAGCGCGTGGCGGCTGAGGGGGTGGGGAATGGAAGCACGCGCCGCCGCAGAAAGTTCTAGCACTGAGGGGGGGTGGGGACCGGACGGACGGCGCTCAGTGCCTGGGAAGGGCCGGCCCCGGGGGGGTGGGGAGGCGGGAACCGGCGGGCCCGGGAAAGCTGCGTGGAGGTTGTTGTCAACCTGAGCGACTCTGGGCTGAGACCGTCGAAAGATAAAGCTGGCGGAGGAGGTCGGTTTGTTTGCAGCCTTTTACTCAGGGTTTTTCTGGGCGTGATGGTTGTTTTAGCGGGTCTCACGAAATCTAGTTTTGAGTTCATGGGGGTGCTTGCTTGAAGGAGGAGGTGCAGTGGGTGGTGCGGTTCCTCAGGAGAGGGGGGTAGTTTTGTGGGTTCTTCTGGGGCACTGGGAAGGAGTGTCTGAAGCTGGATGGCATGTAAAACAAATAATACAGTTTTTCTATATTGCCATGTTAGTTCAAGGGCATTGTACATGAGCCCTGTGATATTGAAACTTTTTTGAAACCCTCATGAAGTTGGTAGAGATGTCAGGTCTACCAAAAAAATCAGAGGAGGAAGTGGTGATGTGAATATAGCCATTTTCCTAAAAAAGAAACCAAAATGCATAATCGTATTAATATATGACTTACTGTTTTCCCATCAGTAAAGATAATGAAATCTTTGCCAATATGGAAGCCTTAAGATTATCTGGACAGAAATTTAAAAACCATTGATGCTTTCAGAGAAAGAGAATGATAACTTGGATGTCTTGCTCAGTACTTCAGCTTTCAGGTTTGGGATGTTACGGGTTGAAATCATGATGGTGATTTTTGTGTGGTCAGATAGAGATCCCATAGTAGCATAAAAGGGTAGTCTAATCTCCCTCTGAGCTGAGATGTCAGCTCACTGCCTCCTTAGCACTAGGTTAATTTAAATGCCAATCTGGTAAATACACACAAAGAATGTTACGGTTTTGTACTTCTTACAAAAGCAGCATATTTAACATGAATTATTTGGGCCCTTGCAGGCTTCTGTTGTGGCTGCTAGTGCTAACTGAAGTTACTTAGGTTGCCTGGCTAAGCTGTTTCCCGCATCAATTCCTTGATCAATATTACAGTACTTTGTACTGATACTTTACCTCCCAGGTGGACTGCACTGATTTTCATCAAACAGGGTAATAGCAATGGCAAAGACTACTAAAAGTAGCAAATCTTTCTAGTTTGGGGTGGGGTTTTTTTTGCTGGTGTTTTCGGTTGGTTAGTTGTTTTGGGTTTTTTTTAATGTGTTTTTGTCCTGTGGTTTGGGTATAAAACAATGAATGATGGTAAAATGGAGGCAAAATTTTGTGAGAGATCAGTAAAATCTTCATCAACTAATCAAGTTTTATTCTTATTGTGGCCATTAAGAACAGAAATAGTTCTAGGAGGAGGTTTCTTCTGATTCAAGACCTGCTGTGTGGCTTTTTGTGTGATTGACAGTACAGGGTTTTTGTTTTGTTTTGTTTTTCCCAAGGGAAGGTGTTGGTTTTGTTGCCTAATTCTGTATTTTGATACTGATTTCCTCTCAAATTATTTCTGAGGTCCAGAACACATTTCCTTCAATGCTTTAAATACAGATTTGGATACAGAACTGGAGACATATTTATTTGTTTCATTTTAATGATAAATCTATCAACTTGGAGGTTAGGTATTTAAAAGAATTAATTTAACATACTGTAGCTGTCCTTAGGTTATTTTGTCACTGCTTAATTTATAGTTAGTTCTGCGTTTTGTTTGATTTTAAGTAAGTTTTCCCCTATTTGCTGTGTTAAAGCCTTAAGACTACCACTGATAAGTAACAAATTAAAAAGTTTCATGGGCAGCAGTACTTGCCAGTTTGTGTGCAGTTGTAAGCGTGCTTGGTGCTTCCCTTAATTAAGTCATGTAGATGTGCTTTACCATTCAGAAGCTGGCATGACGAAACCTTGCTTGTGCCTGGGCTGTGTTCATACAAGCCTAATGCAAACAAACAAAAGGGTTTTGGTTGGTTGGTTTACAACATTGGTGTTTTTAAGACTTCAGTGATTTTTATTTTGAAAGAATACTAGGAGAAAAACCCCAACCAACCAAACACAAATGAAAATCTGTAAGGGTTACTTACAGTTGGTTTGGGTTTTTGTGTGTGTGTGGGGGGGTTTAATTGCTTTGAAGTACAAACCTTAGAGATACATATTCCTGTTCGGAGGAGAATCATCCTTTTTGTCTGTGAGTGATTTTAGATCACCTATTTTTGTCAATCATACAGAGAGCAGAAGGAATTCTGACTAAAACAGGGTAAAATATTGAGTGGAATTTTTAGTAATCAAGCCAAGTCATTTAAAGCTAGGTTGTTTCTGTAGTTACTGAAATGTATAGTGCCATAACTGTGGTATAACTCTGAGTCACTTCTCAAAGTGGGATTTAGTCACTGGTGTTCTGGAATGTTTTCATCATAACCAGAAATGCTGTGTTTCTAGTTAAAATACGACTAAGCAAAGGAACTTCTGGATGTTTCAGAGATCTTGGTGCAAAGGAGGGAGTGGGCATCTTGGATGCTGCAGCAGCATTTGACAATTTCAGAAAGTGAGGTTAGCATTAGTGATTTATAACTAATGGGAGTGCTAGCTTGTGAATCCTATCTCTTCTTTCTCTGGTCAATGATAATTAGTGTCTTGTTGCTTCTTCTTCACCTCTTTGGTGTTCCTGTCTTCTCTAGAAGATTCTGTTTTCTATTACTTTTGTTATGATAATTGGTTTACTACTCCTAAAATAATAATATTCCCAGAGTACCTTTGGATAAAAAGCGCTGGATTTGTCTTAAACTGCTGCTGTTTTTTTATCTTAAAAGTGAATTTGCAACTACAGGCTTTCTTGGGCTTCCCTTAGTTAAGCTGCTTAGAGGTTTTCTGTGCTGTCTTTTGGAGCACTGCATATTCTGAGCCACGTTGTGCTGTACAGTTCCTAAAATCTTGTGTCAGCACTTCAGAGTTCTGTGCTCATGGTGTCAGAAATTACAGATACCATAATGGGCAAAGGAAAAAGAAGAAGGAAGGGACTTGTATTGCTAAAGGATGATGTAGGTTGCTCGGACAAGAAAGCCAAAGGTTCAGAAAAAAACACAGTCATTCAGAAATTGTCTTATGCTGTTAATGGAACTGCAAGACAAGTAATGAGGGAGTAGTGTTGCATTAGAAAGCCAGAAGTATCTTCACACAGTATCCCTGTCCTTTCTACAGTAGTAAAACCATTCATACATGTACAAATGTAAACTTGAGATGTTCTGCTTTAAATGTTTTTCTGCCAAGACCTTTTTCCCTCCCTTTTCGAGATTCTGCTAGTCCTAATGCCACAGTACCATACTGTCTGGGATCTTCTGGAGAAAAAAAAAGTTTGGGTAATGCATCTGAAAGTCTTAAGTTGGAAGAGCACAATGTCAAGGAGCTTAATTATCAGGGTTGAACAGGTGAGAGTCTGGAGAAAATGCCATACAAAAAGCTTTCTGTGTTAGAGTTAGGATGGTCAAATATTTTTAAAGCACGATTACACACAGGTTGACTTTGAGAGATTTGTTACTATCTAATAAACCTCTACTGTCTCTGAATCTGTAACTTTTGGTTATGGGTAAGTACTGAGTTGTTGACTGCAGAGAACTTCCACAGACATTATTGTTGAATTATATATGGCACGGCAAGAACTGTGTATGCAGAGGATGACTTAGGATGTACTCTTTAAGTATTTGGCTCAGCAAAATGTTCTAAAATTTGATGCTCTGGTTTATTTCACGGACACAAATATAATCCCCGTTAATAAAAAAATCAAATATGTGTTATTCGGGTATTAACCTAGATCTCCTGCAAAGACTGGAGTTTGGTTATTGTACTTTCTGAAATCACCGAGTCCTTGGAGAGGAGAGAATTGAAAGATCTTTGTATGTCAGTGTGATTCATGTCTCTTAAAGGATCTTGGGCAAATCAAGAAAGAAACTGCAAGAGAGTTGTTTCTAGAGTTATTTAATAAATTTAATTTCAGATACTATTTTTTCCTGAAAGGTAAAGATGTACTACATTTACAGTATTAAATAAAAGTTCACAATTCTCTCTTGCCTTTTTTTTTAGAATCAAAGCAAAAGAAAGTCCCAGACATTACAAGATTTCTGAAGGGTTCATTCAAATTCCCCTTCCTCTTTTTACAACGAAAAGAAACATGATTCTCCAAGGTTCCTTTTCTTAGGGTTTTAACAAAGTCAGTTGCGTGTCTTTCCATTACTGCCTGCTATTTCTTCTTTTTATCTATTTCAGTGTTATTTTCTGACTAATGAACAGTTAGTTGACCACTGATTAATAACAGACAAATCATTATTATTTCCAGCACTCTGAATCAGCAGCTATTTGTGCAAATCTAAATATGTGGGATATGGCTTCAATCCTCCAAGGTAAATCACAATATATAGAGATTGAGGAAGTAAGAAGCTGAAACACGTGAAGTATGTTGATACATGCTGGGAGTGATGTGTCAGTCACATTAGGTCAACAAATCTGTGTGTTGCAGTTCTAGCAAAGTAGATCTCCTTTGCTTACTTTATTTCTATTTTATGATAGTGTGAAATCATAAACAGTTACTTTTTTCTCTAAATGCCACTTTCAAAGGTAGAAGACTTGAGTACATAACTTCAAATAACAGGAAACACTGGAGACCCTAGATTCTTTGTGTTTTCTGACTCTGATCGTGCAGAGCTGAAACCAAACCACTGAACAGAATTTTCATTGCTGTTTCATTATAGCCATGATTTCTTTTTTAAATTTTAATTATGTATTCTTGATTTTTATATGTATGTGTGAGTCTCTATCTGGTGATGTAATCACACCTTAAAAATACCTGAGAGATGGAAATAAATAATGTGAGCAATTACTTTGTGTTGTGGTTTAACCCCAGCCAGCAACTAAGCCACGCAGCCGCTCACTCACTTTCCTGCCACACCCAGTGGGATGGGGGAGACAATCAGGAAAAGAAGTAAAACTGTGGGTTGAGATAAGAACGGTTTAATAGAACAGAAAAGAAGAAACTAATAATGATAATAATAACACTAATGAAATGATAACAGTAGTAATAAAAGGATTGGAATATACAAGTGATGCACGATGCAATTGCTCACCACCCGCTGACTGACGTGCCCGGAAATCCCTGAGCGGCTATTCCCTCCCCCCCCCAGTTCCTAAAACGTCACATGGTATGGAATACTCCGTTGGCCACTTTGGGTCAGCTGCCCTGACTGTGTTCCTTCCCAGCTTCTTGTGCCCCTGCAGCTTTCTTGCTGGCTGGGCATCAGAGGCCGAAAAACCTTGACTTTAGACTAAACATTAGTTAGCAACAATTGAAAACATCAGTGTGTTATCAACATTCTTTTCATACCTAGCTCAAAAACGTAGCACTGTACCAGCTACTAGGAAGACAATTAACTCTATCCCACCTGAAACCAGGACACTTTGTTTCCTGGTGTTCCATTTGTCTGGGTGCTTTTTTTTTTTTTCCTTTTTTTTTTTTTTTTTTAACTTGGGCCCAGACTCCATTGCCACAAAAGAAAGAACTGGAAGAACTCTACCAATTCAGTCACATCTATTATATTGTAAAATGTGGAAATGGGTAAAGTAACTTATCTGATTCTATTCCACCTAGGCATTACAAATAGGAAAAATCTATTTTAGAAAAATATAATCTTTAAATATATCCTGATTTCTCTAAACAGTCATCATAGTTTGGTTTGAACATAAATCTGTAATTGCTTGCAAACACAGACCTTCTGTTATTCAGATGCAGTTCAGCTGAATAGAACATGTGCTGTTAGTCAAGGAGTACAGATTTCACATTAGGGAAAATTCCCACTAAGGCTGTCAAAAGCAGTGTGCTTTAAGAAAGACCCAATTGTTTCTGCATTTCACGGGAAAGTTGTGTTCTGTTGTGCCTACCAGTAACTTCAGTAAGGGATTAGAACTCCAGCAGTGGGCTCTGACTGCCCAGATGCCAGTGTGATTTTTGGGTAGAGAATCAATGTGATTTGGGGGAGAAAGTTTTCTTTGTACTTGAGACAGCAGATAAATTTAAGTATAATTTAGAGCAGGTTATTTTGTCGGGGAGAAACACGGAGTAGGAAGGGACAGTAGAGGGGGTTATATTTTATAGGGGGAATTAGCTCAAATGGTAGAGCGCTCGCTTAGCATGCGAGAGGTAGCGGGATCGATGCCCGCATTCTCCATTTGCTACTTAAAAGTGTTGTTTTTTAAGTAACACTACTGTGACCAATACTTCTCTTTTTTTCAGTTACCAGTTGTATTTTTTTTTCTGTTTTGGAAAAGAGAGGCTTGTAAACTTCTATTTTGTCTAAAATTAGTGTAACTGCCTGCACAGAAAAAAGAAATAAATTCCTGTTAATGGGTTTCAAAGAATGAAACAAAAGCATACTGACAGATACCACTGTTTCTTCTGTTATTCGCTGTGGTACAATTTTAATTCCCTGTTTCTACTACCTTACATTGTGGGGCTATTTTAAATTTAGATGTATTTTTCTGTAGCAGTTTTGTAAGGATTAAAAGTAATCAGTTTTAAGGAGCACATACACAGTATGAATGATTTAAGTTGTTAATGTTGATCAAAGATGAGCATTTTTTTTTAAGTGCAAATTACTTTCTTATAATGGGTAGAGGAAGAAATTGAGTGAAATTGTGAGAGACTGAATGTCACTTGAAACTCAGGTTAGGAAAAAGTGTCGTGCCCATCCTAGCTACAACAGGTGCAAGGTAGCTGGAGAGACAGAAATTCTATGGTGAGCTGATGATTATATAGACAACTACATATGTCTACATCTTCTTATAGACAATTTCACTAACTTCTCATGTAATTAAAAACAAACTAACAAAATGCTCACATTAGAATTCAATGCACTTGTAAGGGACAGAAGTGAATTTTATTTCCTGTATTACAGAATAACATTAGTATCAGGTAGTTTTGTGAAGAAATTATTTTTCAGAGTTCACAAATGTAGTCTGCTAATTGAGATTTTTTTTCTGTTTTACTTGCTGTATGAAATGGTATATATTACTAGCTATATATTTTCTTCTACAAATGTGAACAATTTATGGAAGAAAATCTTTCGCTGCTGTAGATTCTCAGTCTCTCAAAACACTGGAGAATGCGGGCATCGATCCCGCTACCTCTCGCATGCTAAGCGAGCGCTCTACCATTTGAGCTAATTCCCCTTATTCAATAACATGAAGGGTGGATTTACTTCTGCTGAATCATATCTTGGCTGCTTTAGATATAATTACTTTGTTGAGTCAGCCTGCTAATTTAATAACACTGAATCATCACTGTATTTATGGGGAAAGCCTGTTAGCTTCAAAGTCAGAATACTTACTTGATGTATGAGAAGCATACTGATGCATTTTCTGCTATGTTAATTTGATAAAACAATATTTTCCTGAACAAAGCCTCCTTTAGTGTTTATTGAGGAAGGAGAGAGAACTTATTTTTTTCCTCTGTTACAATGCAGATACCAAAAGACTTGGAAGTCTAGAAAGTACACTGTTAAAAGTCACTGAAGGGCAATGAGATTTTTCTTCCTGTTTTCCAAGTCTTTATTTTCTTTTCCAACTTTGTTTTCTAATTAGCTGTATGTAAATGGTAAATACAATGGTTTAAAAGTTCGTGTTTATCAGAGTTCATGGAGAGAAAGTATTCATTTATATCTTCCTAAGTTATATTCTAGGTATTTCTACCTTTTTTTATTGACTTTGATGATTCAGTTAAAATAGTATTGCATCTTAAATATATGGGGTTACTAAAAACATTTCAGAAATATAAAAATTCAAGTGTAGTTATACTAACTGACTTTCAGTAAGAAGCACATTGGCAAAGCTCTATTGCCAGGTTATTAAATCAAGGAATGCTTTCTGGACTTGAAGGAAAATGTAGTTTACAGAGACAGTGGTTGCACTGACATACTATTAAACAACAAAGGCAATGAAAAAGATATAATAAGATTTCTCACTTTCTGCTTAAATGCAGAAAAGTAAGTTATGCTAGTGGAGTAAAATGTGTGCAGTAATCCAACAGTACATGCGCTGGCGGTTTTCCCTAATGGATTTAATTTACTGGATGACAGCATCCAGTCAAAAGAAAATAAATTATGAAATTAAGCATCAGCTAGTTACAGCTTGTCTAAAGTAAGGCAATACTTCAAATCTATCACAATTCAGATTCAGGCCAAGATGTGGAACTAAAACCACAGTATCACTGCAAACGTTCTCTTAGAATTTAAATATTCTCCTGCCTTACGTCAATCTCTGCACAACAAAATGTAAAAATTTGTTCTTACTATTTCTTGCAGTATATTGTAACTGACTTTACCTCACTGGAGTAAACTTAAGGGGAAAACAAATATGCAGAAGTGGTTTCAGTCCTTCTCACAGGCACATATCTTCGGCTCAGTGATGGCCCATTGCATGTCTGCAGCTGGGAACTTTCTCATATCATATTTCACAAGGTTTAGCTCTTTGTACAGTTTTCTTTATCTACCCTGTACA
>VYZV01033979.1:328-11654 GCA_013401275.1 Pandion haliaetus
AAGAGCAAATTAACTGGTGAATGGGAGTTGGAAAAAAGCTAACAGAGGGTTGTGTCAACTGCCTCCCCCTTTATTCCTAACCGCAATATTTCACGTAATTTGGCAGAAAAGGTCTGGTTGTTACATACTCTGAAGGCAGTCTCTCACCCCTTATGAAAGCTAGAAGGATCCTGAAAGAAATGCTAAGGAAGATTCACAGAAGCCTGAAGTGGATGTTATATTCCAAAATTGTTCTCCTGGGGAAAAAAAAATTAAATCCAAATGCTTAAAATTTATAAAACCATCAAAAAAAAGATACTTCTTAATAATTCCAATACTGTGCATTATTTTCACTACAGTAAGTGTAATCCATTTGAAGAAATGAAAGTTCAATATTCATGTTCTTTTTCATGCGTAACATAGCAAGACATCTCAGATATGCACCTAACAAGGAAAAGGAAAAAACTGCTACACAGAATGGCTTCATCTCCCTCTGGCTATATTTCTGATGCAGCCATCCATCACTGAAAAGTACTCAGTCATAAATTTGAATTGAATGGAAGAAGTGACTGTTTGGGCTGCCTGCTGCCTCCACTGAAACCAAAAGCTTCTCAGCAGAATTTGAGTTCTTCCTTCTATTCAGTTATGATGTGCTGCTTTCTTTTAACATGCCAGTACTAGGCTAAAAATAGACAAGGGAAAAAGGTTTCAGCCATTTTAAAGAGCACAAGTGACATGCAGGCTGACCTCTTGACTGCATGTGTTACAGCTATAGGCAACCCAAATGGTGCCAGGTGGGGATTACACAGGGCAGAGCAACATCTGCTTCACTATCACAAGTGTAAATGATAGTTCCTCATGTTATGCCATAAACAGCCTGAGGTAAGAAAGACTGGTAGAGTTCCTGTCACAAATTAAACCCTTGCCAGCAGGTAGGATTCCAGTCCATCTGTCTGTGACAGTAGCTCAAACAGAATAAAAAGCTTTATAAAGTATTATCCAGAGAGATAAAAGGCAAATAATGCAATTTATTTATGGGCTGGAGCCAGAAATGAAAGCAAAACTGCATAGAAAGAGAAGATGCTTTTTCCCTGTGATGAATGAAAAGTGCTGTTATATAACCTATGTCCAGAGCTAGGGGCCAGATTTTCTAAAATGCATTCTTTTTGCAAGCTTGATTTACACACAGACAAAGCCACACAGACACAAAGTATGTATCTTGGACATACACAATGCATAGCTCTCAAAACTGGATCGCAAAGGTTTACTTACTTACTAACCCCCTTTTTTTCTTTTGTTCTTACTTTAAGATATTAATAAGATGGTCAATAATTGTGGTTATTCAGACCAAAGATACTTTTGTGAAGAAAGCAATGGGAAATGCTTAATACTAAGTTCCTCCTTAATACCTCAAACAAATGCTGCAGAAAGTGGACTTAGACTTCGGATAGCCACCATGACTGTGTAAGCTGCACTCTACAGGCTAAATAGTCAAGTACTTGCTAGTTGTTTGGGTTTTTTCATACACAGATGAGTTGCTTGAACTGCTTTCACCTATTTGGAGACGGTAGATAAGTTGAAGTCTCTTAATAGAAATGCAAGGTGTGCAAGGACCAAATACATTGATTGAGTAGAACTGAGTTATACAGTTCAAATTTCTTTCAGTATCAAGAAGCTGAATATCTTCAATTCCAACAGCATTTGCATTCCCACTGATGACCAGTTGTGATGTGTTTACAATGTAAGGAAAACACACATTTTTATAATCAAAGGCAAATGTATATCAACTGTCATTGTATTCTGTATGTGTTATTCTACTGTAAAACATGCAAAACAAAGACATAGAATGTGTCCTAGAAAACAAAGTGTTTTGTCATCAAAACCTTGCCTACTTACTAAATTTGAGAAATGTAAATATTCTGGAAATGCAACATTATTTTTATTGATTAAAAATTTGTTTTATGAGCATGTGGTAAATTTTGGAATTGTCTTAGGCTCTCAGTTTCTTAAGCTTCACTCAAAGCAGAAAGAGCTTTCAAGAATGATTAGTAGAAGTCGATTTTTAAGGTATGTGGGTTCCTGAGGGTACGAATCAGTTCTAATGGGATTTTCAATATCATAGTTATATCCTATTCCAACAGTTATGTCTAAATAGTTCCAAAAATTCCTACCTTTAATGAATTATTTTTAGAATCAGGCATTAAGTATCTGAATCAATTACACCAGTATGGAAAATGTTTCCCTTTATTTGGTATAATAATAAAACACGTTAAAGATTTTTGCAAGCCTTTTAGTTTCTAAGCACATTTATAAAAAGTCTGCTTGTGAAATATATAGATAATTTATTTATTTAGGATCATAATAGATGTACTTTCAGACATATATGAAAATTTTGCTTTTGAAAAATTCACTGTATCTCACCATATATTCTCAAATGGCTTTCTGAAACAGCAAACTGCATTTGTTCGTAAGCTCATCTTGTGCTCACCTTAAAACATTACACTGGAAAACCTGACCTAAATACTCTTTATGTGCTTTTAAGCTAACCATGAATTAAGAGAGCACATCTCTTGCTTCCTGAAGGAGAAGAAGCAGTAGATATTCTAATTCCTTAAAGAATAACCTTCTATGTATAATGGCTTTTTACTAGAACAAGCTGAACTGGACCTCACATTCTAGCACACAATATATATAAAAAAAAAAAGATCATTTTGGTCAGCATTGCTAAGATTAAAATATCAAAAAAAAAAATTGTAGAACTTGTGTATGGAGCCATAATTTATGCCATCATTATAAGTAAACAGGAGCTTTTAGTGGAAAAGTGACATAGCAATGGTTTTATTCAAGTAAAAGAAGAGTCCAGTGCAACCACAGGAATCAGAAATTATTGAGAAAACAAGGAATTTAGGGTCTGATTATCTTTTGGTAGGAAGGTCACAAGTCAGGAGCTATTCTGGTAGAATTAAACATAAGATTGAGTCAGTCACATTTTGGAAGATAATCTCAAAAGTCAAAGGAAGAAAAACAGTGTATTCAAAACCAAAATAAAGTGTAACACTCACTACACTTTCTGTGTTCTAACCTACAAGTGTATACAGTAACATAAAAGAAAATGTGTGTATATATATATATAAATGAATCTAAGAGTAATTTTCTCTTGGAGCCATTAATTATATTGCTATTAGTGTGAACACCCAATGAACATGAAACTTTCATTACAGCCCACGGCTGCCATAGTAGCCTGGTATTGATCCATCACTGCTTTCATAATGGAACCATAATGGTTATTGTAGGATATCTGCTAACACCTAAGATGATGTATGGCAGTCATACTTTCAAGATCTCAAAGAGCACATCTGCAGTTATTGCAGGGTTATTGGTCCCAAAGCGCAGTAGGGAAAGGAGGAAAGAGAAGAGCTTAAAATGAGAACTTTAAAATTAATTTTTGAAGTGTTGAATGTATCTATGCACAAGGGAGAAAAGAAAGTCAAGTAGAATATTTGAAATGAAACTACCAGGCCAAAGAAATTAAAAGTAACTAAATGAGTTCAAAATTACTTTTGAATATGACTGCCTAAAAGAAGCCTAGCCATGTGCAGTAAATTAGTAGGTGGAGCCCCTGAGATATTCACTGGCTTCAGAAGTAGTACAGATTGCTACTTTTATATTTAAAAAATTGGCAAGTCCTATTCAGTTGTCAAAACAGAGAAAATACAGATTCTTAATGATAATGACTCACGCAAACGTGGTTAGAGTGGCCTAGAAAAAATTATTATAGCAGATTTTCAAATAGAAGGAGTAGGTGTAGGTCACTGGGGATGGGAGAGACAGAAGAGCGTTCCACTAATGGCCACAGGACAAGACTGTGCTTACACTGCTCAGCAGGATGGGGCTTCAAGTTCTGGCTCTGGAGCAAATGCATAAGGACCTGCCAGCCAGCCTTCTCCTCTCTACCCATTAAGGGATGTTTTGAGGTCTGTCCTTATGGAAGAAACCTGCCTGACTTGGTTAAGATGTCTAGTTCCAAGACAGAACTGAAGTTAGAGGATGTCCAGCACTGAAAACCATCTATTTTCAACCTGGTTGATTTTCAACATATTTGCCATTTTCCTTTGCACTTTCTTCCTGTGCAGGTTGCATTGTTCTTCTAGTCTGCTGACTTCAGGTGATGATTTTCAACAGGGGTCTAACTATTCCCATGAATGTAGTGAGATTTCTCATTGTCCAAAGAGCACATGCTTTCTGTGTATTGCAGTATGCCATGTGCAGTCTGTATGATACTTTGAAGACCTTAGTCTCAGTGGCTCATCAACACACTATGATAAGCAGTACATTTCTTTCACAAAACATGCACTGGAAAAAAGGGGACATAATATTGTTACTGACCATAAAAATTAAGTTATTGGTAAGCTATATGTTTTAAGAGTAACTAAAGCAAATACATATTCATTTGAACCCTGATTTGGGAAGAAACAAAGTATATAGAGCAACCTATAATTAGATGGACAATATAATTGTTTTAAATGCAAATTTATTTTTGATATAACTAATGACATAATTTTACCTGGGCATATGCTTGCTGAACTGACTAATTTTAAATGGTCTCAATGTTTTTTCATAATAATTCACATTTCATATTACCTATTCAACCAAGTGTTAGCATCCTAATTTAGCAATCTACTGCATTTGTTTATGCTTTCAGCTGTCCTTGCGCAGAGATTTCAATGGACATCTAGTTAGATATGGATGGCTATTTCAACCAGAAATTTTTGATGGGGTATCTGCATATAATGTAAAATATTATTTATCATACATCAACTGTCTAGAATATGAAACTGGGTCATTTCTTTATTTCTCTTGGTCACCTTAAATCTAGATGTGTATTTCCAGCAATAACACCACTGATCTTTAGCTCCTTTGCTCTTGAGAGTTCCAAAAAATTCCCCTCTATTCATCAAATATCTATGGATTAAATGACAAAATTGTTTTGTTTGATCATTTGCCAGGTATCAGCTCTTTATTTGTTTTGTTTAAGAAATATTTTGCTTGACTGTCCAATAATCACCGGCTGTGATCTCCTTAGGGCTTCAAGAGGCAAAAAAAAAAATCTGACAGACATTTTATGTCTAAACTTAGAATCATAGAATCATAAAATTGTTTAGGTTGGAAAAGACCTTTAAGATCATTGAGTCCAACCATCAACCATGCCCACTAAACCGTGTCCTGAAGTGCCTTGTCTACATGCTTTTCTAACACCTCCAGGGATGGTGACTCAACCACTTCCCTGGGCAGCCTGTTCCAATGACTAACAACTCTTTCAATAAAGAAATATCTCCTAATATCCATTCTAAACCTCCCCGGCTGCAACTTGACACCATTTCCTCTCATCTTATCACCAGCCACCTGACAGAAGAGACCAGCACCCACCTCACTACAACCTCCTTTCAGTTTCAGGTAGCTGTAGAGAGCGATAAGGTCTCCCCTCAGCCTCCTTTTCTCCAGGCTAAACAACCCCAGTTCCCTCAGCCACTCCTCAGAAGACTTGTGCTCCAGGCCCCTCACCAGCTTCGTTGCCCTTCTCTGGACTTGTGCTCCAGCGCCTCAATGTCTTTCCTGTAGTGAGGGGCCCAAAACTGAACACAATACTCAAGGCGCAGCCTCACCAGTGCCGAGTACAGGGGGACAATCACTCCCTTAGTCCTGCTGGCCATACTGTTTGTGATACAGGCCAGGATGCCGTTGACCTCCTTGGCCACCTGGGAACACTGCTGGCTCATATTCAGCCAACTGCCAACCAGCACCCCCAGGTCTTTTTCACCGGGCAGCTTTCCAGCCACTCTTTCCCAAGCCTGTAGTGTTGCATGGGGTTGTTGTGACTGAAGTGCAGGACCCAGCACTTTAACAGGAGTGATTTTATTATTACAATATGGAAATGAAACATGGTAACAGTAAAAAAAAAAAAAAAAAGAAAAAATATAAGCATCATTTAATTAGTTAGTTACAAGTTAATGATAAGATTTATACTTGTATTATATTTACAGTCACTGATAGGCTCTGCAGCTATAGGTAGGTGGCTGCCAGTAGGCAACTGTCCTGCTTTCCGTACAACCAGGTCTCCAGGGAGCCCCCAGGCAGTTTGTCTAGGCTGGCTCCCCTGCGCCCTGAAGTCTGCCCCCCTCAGCACTTCTGGACTCTGCTTTCACATTCACTGTCCATTTGAACAGCAAATCTTGTTGTAAGGATGGCCTTGGGGGCTATTCTCAGAGGATGGTCTAGACATACATTATTGTGTACAGTCCATCTCTTTTGTATACAAGAGAGAAAGAGTTCAATGAATCTTTTTTCCTAATCCCCATGTAGCACCCTGCCAGGGACCAAGCAGGGGAAGGATGGCTGTATACATTTTATATAGGAACGAAGAGCATGCTGTGATTACTCCTGTATCTCCACTATCCCACTTGCTTTTGTACCATTCACGTACTCTATGCTCAGTTGCTCCCATTCAGTCAGAATGCAACTTCCTGGAAAATCCAGTACTGCTTTTTTGTTAACTACAGTGTTTATTAGAAAATAATGTTAACTTTTCTTCTTCATCTAAAACCTTTAGTAAGCAAAAAGTGCCACATACTTACGCTATGGAAAAAAGTAAAACTAAGAACCCAAACTCTTATGCTTATAAAACACAACAAATCATCTTTTCTAGGAAATCTTTAGCTCCCAGCCACATTTGAGTGTAAGAAATCACATTTCCTCTTCCTAGTCTACTTGTATGTTTATGTTGATAGATAGAGAGACTACCACATACTTCTGCTGAGCTGTTGAAGAGTTGCTGTGCATTATAAAACAATTGTCATGTTTTGTGAAGAGATACCTATATTTTCAAGGGAGAGGAAGAGTTCTCTGAGGCGAGTTTTTATAGTGGCTAAGGATTAGAAACAATTTTGTGAGGAAAGATTTTTTTATAAATACATGTTTGAGGTAAAAAAACATAATATAAATGTAAATCATTATCACCAGTATGGCAAAGAAAAGACAGCCATATATTATCAGTATAATAACTGAAACACTGGACAAGTAAGAATTCTAGTTGCTAAGAAATTTGAATAAAAAGATAGAAATTTTAAAGTAATAAATTCTATGCACAATTGTTCTTATCAGAAACCTGTAGACAATTCCCCAGTACCAAACCTTCTTCTTTATTCTTATGAATCTGTTAAACATTGTTTGAATGAAGTTATATCATCTTTAATTATCTTTTTAAAGATAATTTTTTCAGGTGGAAGAGTTTTAGGTCCTTCTTCCATCACTACTTGATATACAATACTTCATTATACATCAGTGTGAAGATATGTGCTAGACAACCCAGATTTTGCTCTGAGGAGATATTAGTATGTTCTGCATAGTATCTCAGAGTGATTGGCACACATATATCTGTACTCTCTATTTAGAGAAGTCCTACTAAGAAAGACATTAACTATTCCTCTTGAGCCAAGTCTACAATTATTCTTTCACTGCAAAACCTACTTTGGAAAACACCATGTTAATAAGAAGAAGTGATATCAAGTTGGCGAAGCATGTAATAATGTTCATACCTCCCCAATCTGAACATAAGAAAAAATAAGTAGTGCAAAATCCATGACCAAACGTGAATGAGTGGCTTCAGAAAGCATCTCCATTTCCTGATCCTGCATTCACCAAATTATACTTTAAGTAGCCTGGTGACATGGTTGGATTTTTGTTCTTGTATTTAAGGGCTTCTAACCTCTCAAATATAAGAGGAACCCCAACATACAATAATAAATTACCCCATGGTGAAATGTACTGCAAATGCAATCTATAAAACCTGAAGGTAGATGGCTAAGAGGTACTAAATAGTAGGTGCTCAGCTTTACTTTCAGATGCCTGCTTGAGTTTGCAATGTTAGCATCTAGGAAAAACAACCAATTTAAGCTTTATAGTAATTCTAAACTGAACAGATACAGTATCAGGGCAGGACCTGAAGTTTGAATCTTTATGGCTCCATTTGGGACCTTAGTATGTTCAGGTGCCATCTAAATTTGACTATGTATAAATTCCCAAAGCGTCTGAGATTTTGCCAGCAAATTTTTTGACTCAGCTCAAGTACTTCTGGGAATGTGTGCATCCTTTCAAGTTGTGGTGCTACCAGGCAGCTTGACACTTAAATTCTAAGATTCTTGAGATAGGCACCCACCCACCTATTACTGTGTTCTCAAACTGAGTTTGGAAATTGATCTAGAGCAAGTTTATTGGAACAATCATCACAGAAAGCAGAAAGATGGACACAATTTCTATTTTTGTCCAATGTATTGCTTCAGAAGTAAAAGAACAGCTTCTTTTCTATTGACTGATTTACATTTGACTTTTGAAGTCAGTTATTGTCCTTGCAGCCTCAAAACTGAGCTATAAGGTATTCTGAGCTGGGGCCTGTTCCTGAAGATCTGCCCTGGCATGTCTCTTAATCTCTCCCAGGTTAGATGTTTCTCTTCACAGAAAATCCTTGACTATTTAGCACCTTTTTCTGGGTCCCCCATATATGTGCCCAGGCACAAGGGACATAGGTTCTCATGGTTTCTTTGGGCTGCTGAATGTTTGTTTTATACAGATCGACTCAGGGACAGCAGGAGCAGACTTTATACATCTAATAGTCTCCTGGATAAAATTTTCTCATGGTAAATATCTCCAATATAGGAAATGCAAGACATAAACACCTGGTTTTGAAATTTAATGGTGGATATCTTCTTTTTGATATTTAGGGGGAAAAAAAACTCCAAGAAAATACAAAAAATTAATCTCACTGGCTTGGCTTAGGCAGGTAACTTCAGACTGGGGCATTCAGCTGGGAATCCCCCCTATGCAAAGGGAGGCACTTTTCTGCCATCTGGACAACTAGCAGAACTGAAGAGCAATGTGGTGTCCTCAGAGCAGAAAGAAGGTCAAAGAGTTTATCTGCAACTGCTTCAGAGCTCCCGTTAAACCAGCCTCCTCCAGGCCCTAAAAATGCCAGCAGTAACTGCCACCTCCTTCTCACGCACTATGTATTTTTTTTTCCTAGTTGCTCTTCCCACTCATGGAAGAAGTTCAGAAATCTAGGGCTTCACCACTCTCAGCTGTAGCTCAAGCCCCCGTGACCACATGGTACTGTCATACCCCATGTTGAGTGCTGCAGAGCTAAATAGGTTAGCTATATTATTTGATTCATTATACTTTGATTCAACAGAGTTTGATCATATGCTTATCACAATCTGTGCTTTATATTGAAAAAACAAATAACTCATAAATAAAGATGAAAACAGAAGAAACAGCCATCTATTATTATTATTACTACTGAAGGTATCATAAGGCAAATAAGATACTGCCTTGAAAAATTCAGAGGTCGATTTGATGGGCTATGAATGTGCATAGACTTCTGTAATACAAATCAGGGAAAATATCAAGATCGTAGAAGAATGAAAACCTCTGCAAGAGTCTCTCTCAGTGACTAAAAAAATGAACTTGGATTTCTACTTTGAATTAAACTTCTAACTTTGCCACTTCAGATCCTAAATGTAGGTGTGATGAACATGGGCTTTGGTGCACTTTCTTTTCTTTTTTTTTTCTTTTGATGATTTTCTTCACAGACGTCGATGTTAATACAATGTATTGCAATATAATGTAATTATGTTATTTTAAGGCTACTTGCAAGGTATTATTTACAAACCTACTTGTTAGGTAACTTGGTTATAAAACCCTTGTAAAAATCTGCAGTTATACAAAAGGGTATTACTATGCAAACCAGGCTAACTCAGCAGCAATAATAAACCAGATACTTAGGCAGCATCTGCATTTAAGTTAAGCTGCCATAACCTCTGTAGACTAATATTTAATTAAAAATAAGTTATTTATATTTCTCTCTACTGTACTGATCCCATCTGAAGTGTCACTGGTACTGATCCTCTACTGTAATTACACTGAAAACAGCTGTATGCAACAACATCAACTGAGGTTAAGGTCTATCATGTCTACAACCATCTTAATACACAAAAGTTAGATTTTTAATTATGTTTGATAATGTAAACATTACATTAATTTCCAATTTTGTAGCAAATTCTGTACAAACTATCTTCTGCTGTTTAACTTCCTTAAATACACTTAAGCGTCTCCCATTTGGTTAATTAGATTGCAATGTAATTGCATACATTTGTTCAGCTTGATTTCATTGTTCTTGTAGTCATATCATGAACCTTCAAACACTCAGTTTCCCAGACTGAACCAAAGGGCTAACCATGACATTAAAATATTTTATTTTGAATAGATGAAAAAGATATTTCTTAAATTAAGGGATCACTTTCAATCCTGGGGGAGTTTCTTTTTGAAACTCGTATGAGAAGGAGAAAAAATGTTAATTGAATCTTCTCATTTACACCTTCCATCTGTTTTCATTCCAGCTGCATCTGCTTGGATACTTGAGAAGCAGGTCAAGTTAACACNATTCTCTTTCATAGGGAATTTAGTCTCTTTTTTTGAGCTATGTAGCACTTCGGCCATTGTATTCAAATAGTGTTTCTTATAAAGAATTTGCTATTTTACATATTTTTTTCAAAGAATGCTATGCCTAATTTAATTTATTTTCTTCCAGAGCTGACAATTCTTTTTTTTTTTTTCTAATTCTGTAGGTTAACATATTTTGATCTTTTATGTGTACTCTTGTAGTCTGCAGGGTCTGTCTGAAGATATATGATAGGATCATTTTTTTTATGGTGTTTAACATCTACCTTTTGAAAACTAACCTTTTCAGTGTGTTGATTTAATGTTGTAACTGCAGTAGCTTAATGATGTAAGTGAAACACATTGTTTAGACTTAGTAAAAGGTATTTCTTCCCTTCTAAATATTCCTCTTTTTAGAACTGTTATTCTCCTATGAAGATAAGCTTTCTGCTTTGTATCCCCTGCATTATATTGCTAGAAAAACATAGTTTTCTAAGGAAGAAAATTCACTGCTAAGATTTGTTGATTCTCCCTTTAGCAGATGGTGAGAGACAGACACCATTAGAAAGCAGATCATTCTATCTATGGTGGACACTAATCACAGAATAAAATATTTATATATACACATATATATATGTAGTTACAACTAATATACCAGCTAAGTCAGTCTGGGAGTATTAACAATTTTCTATCCTGTGAGAATTTCTAAGAGCAAAATTATGTCTAGTGCAACATGAAGAGGACATTTGTGAATGTGCTGAAGGTCTGCTGCCTAACTCTTGCTCACTATGATGAGATCTGTACTCATGAAAAGTTTGCTAGCCTTAGTGGAAGGAATTTTGCCTGCAAAGCAATGGAGTGT
>VYZV01033980.1:0-45573 GCA_013401275.1 Pandion haliaetus
AATGGGAGTTCAGAAACTAAGCAGCCCTTCTGATGAACACTAGCAAGATCATATTTCCCAGAAAACAAAGACATGGCCCCTTGTTTTTAGAGGGTGCATGGGTGTGGCATGAGGCAGCATCCTTTCTTACCTATGAAGCATACCAAAGAGGGNAGAGTATCTTCTTCCTTTCTGGCTCCATGATGCCTGTATCCTTGGATGCATTAAACAGCAACAGTAGGAGAAGCTTTTCTCCATTAGTCAGCCTTCACCTATGAGATGCAAGACAGGACTTAAAACCCTTCCTCCGTTCCTCCCTGCTTGGGCGAGTGTTGTGATTATTTTACAAAGCAGGGGAGGTGACACCACCATGTCTTTCTCTAAAAGACAAGATTGAGCTCCTTGCTGTTTCCAGGAAAGGTGTTTCCCACTCCCTGTAAGAAGGGTAGTGATTTTCACAGACAAGGTTATTGACTCCAGACTGGGCTGGGTGCAAAAGTCTTTTATTAAACCTAGTCCTTATAGTTTGTTTTTCTACCCAGCTCCACTGTTATGAAGTGTTACAGGACCTGTCAGAGAGTTTACAGGAATCTGGACTGCAGTAGGAGTTACCCACAATGTCCTGAGCTTTATGTGAGAGGAAAAATACACATGCCTGTCAGGAAATCTCTCACCCAACTTCAAAAAAAGAGCAAAGTGAGAGTGATATATTTGTTTGGAGGAGAATCAGAGTGAGAGAGCAGCTCAAATCTATAGCCAGAGGCAGGCAAAATCTTCTCAAGTCCTTCCTCTACCCTTCCTTTATTCACCAACCTCTTTCCTAATTTTATTCTTTTTGACTGATTTTCTCACCTGCACCCATGCTCAGGGAGGTTAAAGACCCAGCAATGAGAAACAGTGAAGGAAAAGGCAACAAAATGAACTGGTTGCTTCACAATCATGTAGAAGACAGGAGAAAGAGTGTGGAGGAAGAAGACCGGTGATACTTTCACAGCCAGGAGAAAGGAGAGTTCTGATGAAGCAAAGTGTATCAGGGAATCAGGTCATGAATTTCTTTTGAGAAAGCACATTTACTCTGCATGATAGACTGTTAGCTCCTACCCACTATGTCCTGAGAAATTACTCATCATTGTTTCATATCTCACTACCACTAGGGAAAAGCTTTGAGATTTAAAAATATTGCACTGTGGGTGAAGTTCAGAGTTGAGGGAATTGGTTCATTTACAGCTGGATTTGGCTGCTCTCTTTAATTTTCTGAAAGACAGATTAAGCATCAAGTAATTCCACCATAATTTTCTTCTTATACCTTTTATCAGGAACATTACTCACAGCAAAAGACTTAAGCACTTGCACCTCATACTTCCAGTCCCAATTCCAGACAGTTTTCTTACAAGGTAGCTCAATAGCCCTTTTTTTGTTTTTCATGGAACTGAAACCAATACCCATCTCAAGTTTCTGAAATACCTATAGCCCCCCAGTGTACTTCTGGAGCACTTTCAGGGAAAAAAGGAAGAGAGAAATTAGGGTATGGCTCTATGAAACAACACACAGCAATGTTTCTCAAGCCAAGGAACATAAATGCATATCCAGGCAGATGGGGAAAAAAAATAATCTATTTCTCAGCACAGAAATGTCTTTATTATTACTTCAGTTTTCTACTCACTTCAAAAATTTCAGTTAAAAATTATATTTATTGTTTTATGTTTCGTACAGTCAGCTGAAGTTCTAAAACTAAATCTACTTACCCATAAGCTTCAACCAAAGGATTGAGGTATGGACACTATTATTATCACCTAAGTATGGAGAAAAATCAAATGTTTGATACTGCTCAATGGTATCATTTTCCCTTAAAAACTAAACAGGACAATGTAAAGCAACAGTCTCATCCCTGCTGATACATAAATACACAAGATCCTTTGCATATCAACACTCAAAATAGAAATGCTTATTTTGCAAGCTATCATTAGCTTCATTTTGTAGATACGCAATCTGAGGCAATGGCAAAAGCATCAGGAAGTTACCAGTTTCCATACTGAGATGAAGCAAAAGTGGAAATAAGATTTAAGAGTTCTGCACCAGCTCTGATGTTCTGTCTGCTAAGCTGCACAGCCTTACAACTGTTGGCAGTGGAAGAATGTGCTGTTCTGAAGGCACTTTGACCTGTACATCCTAGAAATCACAGATCACAACTTTTTTTGCCTTTTTTTTCATATTTTTGATTTCTAATGGAAGTCTTTTTGGGAGACTCAATTCCAATGCAACGTAACTTTTGTCCTTTGATCGCTACCATGAATAGGCAAGAAAAGCAGTCAAATGTATTTAATTGAACATTCTCTCTGTGCATGTATCAGGCAGCCCTCACACTGTACGCATTGCAGCTAGAAGGAAAAAAGGGGAGTAGAAGCAGCTATTTTCAAGACTTCTCTTAGGCACCAGCTACTCTGGAACTCCAGCTTCCTAAAACTTGGTTTAGATGAAGCACCTTACTACAGCTTTCTCCATCTTGGTTTCAGTTGTTCACTTCAGTTCAGTTTAATGGCTTGGAATTTACCCTAACAAGCAGTTGACATATATAATCTATTGAGATTTTTAATTAATTCTTATATTTGTTTTTCTTCCTACTGAAATCATTAGTGCATTGAAAATAAATTTAAGTAAATAACTTTTCTAGTTTCAGTTCAGATGATTCACTGTTGTTTAGCCGTTAGCATTTGTGCTTAGAGTTTGAGAATTGGCTATTGTTGCCTTAAGGAATAAAAAAAAATATATAGGACATTATTTTCTGTTTGTTTCTGGTAGTAAATTCTAAGTTTCAATTCAAATCATATTTATTTCTCAGAAACAAGGTTCCAGCTAATCCTGTTATTTTGTTGTTTGGGTTTTTTTTCCCAAAAAGTGTCTTTGGCTTGTGTGCCTGAACATCTTATATGACATAAGTAATTTCTAGAGGATACTGTTACAATAGAGTTACAATATACTGGCAACAAACCAAAAAGACCTATAGTTGTACTAAATTTCTTTGAATGGGATATTAAATGAAAGGCCCTTAAAAATTAGTATCCTGACCATTTGTTCCAGATTTTGAAGACATGATTTACCTGTATATTTGGTTATGTCAGTTAAGCCCACATTTCTGCAGACCAGGAGAGTAAATACACCTACATGTTGCAAATTCTGTGTGCCTTGCCTGACCTGAACATGCCACCTAGGCAGGTTTGCACATGTAAATGCACTGTGTTAGCACATCCAAATTCAATATGAAAGACAGGGCATAGAATGTAGCTAGTATACATATAAAAAGTAAGGTTTGAAAACAATGGAGCATTTCTTGTAGTTACGCTGAAGTTATTCTGTCTTCAATTCGAACATACATATATATCGAAAGAAATTGATGGGTTATCTGATTATACTAAGTATGCACTTTAGACAAAACATTTATAAAAAATTTGAGGTCTTTGAATATAAATAGATATGTCAATCTTTCACTTGTATTTTTCTTCATGTGTCTTTTTTGTCTGTAGCAGTCTGATCTATTACTGAGTAACACACTTTTTATTGGCTAAGGGACATATTAACATCACAGTAAGCAGTAGTGCAAAAAACACATCTCTCTGAGTAAAATGACTATTTGACTGAAATGTATGGCTTTAAAGAGGAAAAAAGTTTTTACTTCATTGGAATGATTTAACTACAGGAGGAAGGAAGCCTAGAAGTACAGGCTGAGGAAGCAGAGAGTTAGATCTCTGTAATCCCAGGACTCACAGAAGACAATGAAGAGCAAGTGACAACAGGAGAGACAGGGATCCAGAGGACTGACTTTGTAGCCCTTGATTAGGGGTCTCACACAAACTGTGGAAAGATTCATGTTCCTGCTACAATTAATATTCTGTTACTTATACAAAGCAGGAGCTTTGACATGCTACTGTTAGCCCATCACTGATGCCCAGAAGCCTGATGAGTAGGGTACATACCTGGTGACCACAGATTTGTCCTTCTTCCAGTTCAGGAGAGATTTTGAAACAGCTTTAGATTATGACCCCCTAGCTACAGCCTGCTTCTCACCGGTTTTCTGCCCACAGCCTCCTGGTGAGGTGTGGCGCAAGTTTCTACCAGACTGCAATCCATAGTTTCTTTGAAGATGGTAGAAGGACACTTCTGGGACATCAGTGGGAGCAGCATTTCCCAACCCTTGACAACAGATGAACAACATAACATCCCAAGGCATTTTAACAGCACTTAAGTCCCTACAAGTCAAGCAGTTGCTGAAGAAACACTTGGTGCATCTCAGTGGCACCTGAATGCTGATGTTGGGTGCCTGCAGGCAATTTTCAGCCCAGAGCATGAAGCACTCACTGCACCTTTCATAATGTGAGATACTCTCTTTTTCCTAATGGAGCTGTTCTACTTTGAGTAAGTGATCTCAGTTTAACCTTATATTAATTTAGCTGGCTGAAATGAGTCACTCAAGACCTAATTGGTGAGTGGGCAAGGCTTTCCTCCTTTAGCAGTGAGCAGTTTCTGTAAGAAGGACAGGGCTGAGAATTGGGAACAACAACTTCCACTACCCAGTTATAGCTAACTACTGCATACCTGTCACAGCTCTGAATCCCTGCCCAGGCTTAATTCCCTGCACCTACTTCCTGTGTCAAATGGGGACAATAACACTTCCTAATCCCTCATGGATCTTGCAAAAACAAATCGTTTAAGGGGTGCTTAGATCTGGACACACAGAGGTATCTTAGGTTAAAAAATTAATTGTGGTTAGATTTAATTCCTTCAAAGATTATTTATTGAATGTTTATTCTTCAAAAAGTTGGCAATCCAGGACTGCTCTGAGAAGAGGCAGAGAGGATATATGTACGCACTTCAGTGTCACATGTGGAACTTCACAAATAACAAGAAGTAGAAGTGATAGGACTGATCCCATGAAGCCCAGCCAAAGATCATTAGATCAGATCATTCACCAGCTACAAAACTATTTTCAATGAATCTGAAGTTTTCTGTGTTGGCAAAACAGAAAAAAAACTGTTGCTCTTAAGTTGACAAATACCTGAAATCACTTCACAAAACATTAGACATCTGACTTTTCAAATGACTTGGTTTGCAGATGTTAACAAATAATTTTTTTAAAAGGAAACAGATTAATGAAACCAATCAGTAATGAATATAACTTGCTGTTTCTTGACAGCCTGTTTTTATTAAAATTACCACTAAATATCTTAGCTGGAATTAAATATATCTAAAATTTCAACTTATTTTGTATTAATAAAAGGTATGATATGAGCATTCATGAACATTTTAGTGATGATGTCTGAACTAATTACATGAGATGCACTACGAATCCATCATATCAAGATCAAATCCAAATCTGGTTAGTTTCCTCCTTTTGGTCATTGTTGTGACTATGCCTATAACTTTAATATCTTTCCACACCAAGAAGATCAGGAGGAAAAATATTTCCCATCTGGATCTAAACAGTAAATTTTTAATCTTCATTTAATAGTAACTTCAGCCTCAGGCTCAACAAAGCTAACAAGACTACTGCAAGATTGCTCTGTGTTAATTCTATGAAGTTTTGTTAGATACAAATGGTTGCTGAGGGTTTTATACATGTTTGCCAGCCTGGTAGCTTTAAACAGTTCAATCACCATCAGTATATAATGAATCTTTAATTTGTTGGTTTACTATTAAAGGAAAATGACTCACCAGGTGGGAGATTTTGATTCACGAGTCTGCATATAAAACTGTCTCTTGGTACTGAACATAGTGTAAACATTACTGTTCCCTTTAAAAATAATTTCCTATAATAATCATCAAAATGCTGCAATGTTGTTATCACAAATTGAAGTTTTAGGTTATTAGTGTAGAGTACTATGATATTTTTCATAAAGGTCTGAAATAACAGTATTATTTGCAGACTTAGTATGAAACAACATGAACTTTGTGAGAAATTACATTTTCTTTCAATTCTGTTGCTTAATTTTTCTTCATTTTTCTGTGAAGAAATTTGCATTTACTTGAATGTATAGGAAATGGGGGGACGGAGGGAGAGGGGCAGATGGTCCAGAGGCTGCTGCAAGCCTCTAGCATGGATGCAGTTCAGACACTGAAGCCCCTGGAGGAAAAGTGCAATTCAGAGCTTCTCATTTAGGCCTCTAAAGGTTTAAGTGTTTTTGTGGTACCCTGCGAGACTACACTTATACGGCCAGATACAGATTTAACCATAACGACACCAAAAGAGTGGAGGGGAGGTCGCTGTTCCCTGGTACCAGGTAGAAGGAGATACTTCCAAGCCTCACCTCTGTGTCAAAACATGGGAAGATGCAGTTTTCACAGCCTGTGCATGCAAATGCACCCATCCTAAGGCTGTCATGTATCCTTACAAACAAGTAGTTTATTAAGATTCCAGCAAACACATATAGTCTGTTTATAGTCCTTAGTCTTTTTTATTATTATTATTATTATTATTATTAGTGACCACTGTTAATGGAAAACATGCAGTGTATCTGGAGGAAGGTGTGTTTAGCTGAAGAACTGTTCCCCAGGAACCTGGTGTGTTTATGTGATGTAACCCAGCATTCGAGCATCAGTCTCTCAGTAGAGAACAGCTGCATTTACTCAGCATTCCTCCTGCTTCCAGCATTGGGGCATGATATTGCAGTCCTTTAGAAAAAGAGTGTCAGTTATTTTTGTCCTCTCCAGAAAAATGAAAGAAATTGTGTTTCAATACCTCATTTACATGGCCAGTGAAACTGGGCTGTAGATTGAGGCTAGTCTGGAGTTATCAGAAAGCACAGGAACGACTCCATGAGGAGTCTTCTGCCACGTGAAAGTTTTTACCAGAATATTTTTTAAGTGGCTACACAGAGTCAGGTACTAATACCAGAACCTCAGCTAACTTCTGTTGTGGCATTAAGAGGAACACAGCTGCAGTGCAGTGCCTGCGATTGCCCTGCTCTAAATGATAGACCTGCTCAGCACAGTATATATGATTTGCTGGTTCTCCTTGTGTAATCAAGTCTCTTCTTCATTCCAGTGCTGTTCTTTTTATTCCCTATCCTGTTCCTATTTCTATTTCTCTTCGTTTACTTGTCAATTCTACCGTATTAGAACATCAAAGACACTAACTCATTTAATTGCCTTTCTACATGCACATGTTTGCCAAGTAGGTGCCACAGATGTCCTCAGAATCTCTGTTCAGCTGCTGCTTAACTTTGCTTTAATTTCACAAATGCCTAAGTTTTGGCTAACCTGTGGAGTCCTTGCTCACACCAGCCACGTGAAGCAGTATTCCTGAGTTAAACACAGACAAGTTTCGGAGTTGTGCTCTGAGCCTGGCCAACTCATGCAGCTTGTATGAAGGACTTCTACCACAATCCCTACAACAGTTTTCTGGTGTGCAGTGGGCACAGTTACAGAAGACTAGTCGGCACCATGCTGCCTGTTGTTCCCTGAGCAGTTCTCAGGGAAAAAATATGTGGCAGTGGGATGCTGGCATAGCCTCTGCAGCTTCCTTTTTGCCATAGTCTGCTTTTTAAGTTCTAAAACTAAATGTTTTAGCACATTTGGATCCTTACAAGATGTTCAACTTATGTGTTCCTTTCTTGGTACAGCTGTTAGTTTCAGGTTCTCCTGAACACTAGATGTCAACTATAAAGCTAGACTCAGTTTTCACCTTGCAGTGCAATGTATATTCACTCAGACTTCTCTTTCCTCCACACTTCCTTATTCCTTTTCTTCCTAGCGCTATGCATGTGTCGTCTTTTAAGATTAACCTTAAAACTTCTCCATAAACCACAAACAAACAAAAAGATAAATCCCTCAAAGCAAAATGATAGAAGGCTTATTCTGTTTTTTATTAAGTTTTATGGATGCTCACTGCCATCATCCCAAATGGAGGACACTCTTTTGTCTGTGTGATTCCTCTTCTATGTAAGTCTATTCTTCCCTCAACTAATGCTAGACTTCTAGCAAAATATTAGCAATGCCATCTATAGCACCAAGGTACACCATGATAAATGTATGTCTTCTACTGTTTAATATTTTTTTTAAAAAAATGTGAAGGCTTGCAAATAGTATTTGCATAGGCCACCATTTTATTTAAAACCTCGTGATACAGTCATCCACAGTGATTCTAGTATTCAGATCACATGAGAGTTCTTTTTTATTGTGTTTTGCTCTAGTAGCCAGGAGGATGATCCCTAATACAGGATTATTTACATAATGTCCATTGCAATGACAGATAAGATACAAGAAAAAAACATCCATCTTTTCATTTTAAAGTACTGCCTTTTGTTATTTACCTGTAGTACAGTGGAGAGATAACAGCACACACTGTACCAGAGAAGCAGAAATGTACACAGAATAATTCCAAAACAAATTTAGTTGATTAAATGCAGTACATTAAAACCAGACATTTTAATGTTGACATTTTAGTATTACTAATGAAGGGCCCAGCTATTGATCTTTGCTTGGGCAACTGTCTATTTAATCCACTGGACTTAAATTCAGAAAAAGTGTAGCCTAATGAATTTCAAGTAATAATTGCTGTACAAGGTAATTGCAAAATTTGCACAGCAAAGCTCCTCTGAGAGAAATTTATGAGATTTCTACATCAATCTGAATGTGCAAAGACTTGCAATTCAGCATGATATGAGTTATTAACCTCACTTGAATAAAGAAGGAAACTAATATTATATTTTGTTTAACCTCTGCAGCTTCAGAATGCAAAAATTATAGGGCTCTGTGAATAGATCAGAACAGTAAAAACTTAGACATTTTCCCTGGTTATCTCATTATGTGGAGCAATGCAGCTCGCTCTCTGAGGGGAGCTACTAGTTAGAATGATCGATCACATAGAAAAAATAAATTCACATAATAAAAATACTGGATCATTTCATTAAAATTATTATTATTTAATTCTAGTTACTGAACACGTGTTCCTTTCTCCTGACTCTTTGATGTGCACCCTGAATGAAGCTACTGTGGGATATGAATGGGCAGCCAGGCAAACCCCTCTTTCCCCTAATGCCTTTCTATTGGAGTAGCTTCTTGAAGCACTTGGGTCCTAGGACTTGTCAGAGACTGAAACCTGGACTATATGAACTATCACAATCCCTACATTCCTTCATTTCTTCTAAGCAGTGGACAGACATTGGGTTTGTCCATCAGCTCTTTGTCACTGTTCATCTGTTGGAGGATGCGAACCCCTCTCCATCAGAGCCAGCACTGTAATTCATGTGACCTCTTCCTAATCTGCTCCAGGCAAAAATCAGCCAGGTCAGTTTACACAATGTGAACTGTGGTCTGAGCTAACTGAGGTGGTTTTGCCTGAAAGAGGTTAGGAAGTGTTCATGTGCACTGCTTTGACGTCTGTGCTCTAAGGCTACAGCATCTAGCATGATGAGCCGCTTGAGTACCTTCTGCCAACACAACTGGATTCAGAAAAGGGGCCTGCAGCTTCACACTTTTATAATCAGTGAAGCAGGCTTCATCATCACCAGTTATTGATTTTCAGGGTTTAGTTACAGCTGGAAAAGTTTAAAACAGCTTCTCATTATGATGAGTGTTTTAAAAATAATGAAATTTAGATTTTTATTATTTACAAACAAGGTTATTTACATTTTAGGGTACTACTGTATTTGCATTAGCATTACTGTACAAAGAGATCTTTCTGATTCAAACCAAGCTGCTGATACTGTTGGTTCCTCTCCACATTAAGTACTCCTTCTCATTAACTCAAAATCTTTACTGAATACATTTAAATGAGTAAAGAAATAAAAAATCCTACTTAAAAGGAAGTGAGAGTTCTCACTGACTTCTGTGGACCAAGATTTGAATGCAGAATTAAGCTGATGATCACAAATTTGAAAAATTTTGTCGAAAGAATGCAGGAATGTCCTGCAACTCTATCTTCTATAAAGGTTTTCCCAATCCTTTTTTTATAAATATTTATGGACAGCAAACTGTGGAAATAAATTCAAAAAAATGTATTCAGAGCATTGCAATCAGTATTTTAATCCTCCGTTTTGAAGGTGAAAACTCTCTTGTGCCACAGTTTAAGAAATGAATTCCACAAACCTTTGCCTGTATACCAAATATGTGCATTTAAGTACTAAATTTCTAGTTGGTATTTGATCAAAACTGTTTTCCCTTGCCCCACTGTTCATTCAGTGGACAGCTACTGGGGCAAAGACTTTGAACATTTTTGCAACAAGGGAACATGAGACAGCAAAGCAGCTTGTGGTTCTGCAACATTGATTGTTGGTATTGCTGGTATAAGCCACGTATTTAAAAATACTAATATGAGCTGTACATAACATCGTGGATTTTCATCAAACAGAACATAAAATCTTCTGTTCCATTACTGTGGAAACTAAGAATAAAGCCAAGAGGTAAAGAATCCAGAGATGCATCCTTATCCTTAGTCCAGAGAAAAGGATTTCCACATTCACATTTGCATGTGAGATTAACGCCAACCTGTGACTAATGGGAATCAATAATACACGAGTCAATACTGTGCTAAGAAAGTATGTTGGTTTTTTTTTTTTTTTCATTTCTTCTTTTGAATGCCTTTGTATTTTTATTACCAGTTAATATTAAGAAAGATAATGCATCTACTTGAAATATTACCAAGTCATCATAGTAGGATGCAGCTCAGTACAGTACCCTCAACAGTACTTCATCTTACACTGTATCTGTTTCCCTTCCTAGTAATTTCAAAGTCATGAAACTGTTACCACACTGATTTTTATGAAATTCAGATCCTGAGGAGGGGTTTTGCATAACTAAAAAAAAAATTTAATCCCTACTTTCTTGCAAATACACAGGGCCTGTTGGGAGAGAAGTACGGGAACATCCGAATACCAGGGGAGGTTGAGTCAGCAGAATTTGAAATGATCCTGGATGCTGCTGTGGAGGCCAAGCTAGAGACAAGGATTTTAGAAGAGTGGTACTGCAGGGATGAGAATGCAGTGCCACCAGCGTATTACCTCAGACCAAAGTCTGAAATGCTGAAAAACTACCAGAATACAGTAAGTCATAGTCACCTCCTTTGAAAATTCTTCTCGATCATTTACAGTGGCAGGCAGTCCCCAGGGCCAGGCACTTGCTGCTGTCTCTGAATTAGCTTCTATAGCCCTGTGCACACCTGAGCAAATGGTGCTGTGATCCTCCTTTCCTATACATGGTGGAGAGAGCAGCTGTGAAACACCGAGGAACATGACTGGTTGTGACTCCTGCGCTGATGTGCTCTCTGATAACAGCTAGAGAAAGTGGATTGTAGTCATTCATGACCTGTTGGGGCTAGTGGGTTGGTTGTATGGATTTCTCATCCCTTCCCTGATGTTGGAATAGGGACAGCTCAGGCCCTCCTGCCCTGGTATTGTGCTTTTGCTAGATTTCAATGGACAGGATTTGCAGAGGAAATACACATTTTCCTTTCTATCCCCGTACAAGAAAGCTCTTTAACAGTCAAACAAGTGCTTACTGCTGTCCCAAGTCAGATCTCATACTTTTAACTTACTAACTGTATTCTAACAGAAGATTTTTGAACACTGTTAATTATCATTTTTAAAACAGGCATTTGTCTTTAATTGATGACAATAAAAACTGCATATTACCCAGGCCTCAGTTCTACCCTCCTGCACATCCAATATACCCAAGGACAGATTTCAGTGTACAAAAAATGAAGTCCTTAACAGAGTATTCACTTCATTTTGAGTGCATGCTGTATTGTACAAGAAAATGAAATTAAACCATTATACTGCATTCACTTATTGTGTAGCAGTATGTTTTGTCTGTTCCATGAAAAAACATTGAAAGCATGAAAAACGTAGACATGGAAAGAGTTTTAATGAGTTGAAGACAGTATAATACGGCTAATTATGAAGTATTGATCACAAGGAAGAAAGCAAGTTTTGTAACTTTGCATTGTTTTGCTAGTGACCACAGTATCTCTTTGAATAAAGCTTGGCTTTTTTGTTATTAGAACTTTGCACCTTTCCTCGAGCTACTGATACGCAGGAGTAAGTAAAATGATGTTCATAACTTAAAGCTAACATAGAGTTACATCTCAAACTTAGAAGTAATAAAACATACACAGCTCTGAAAGTGTCAAGAAAGAGTTGCTAGGGAGCTTATCCTGGAGGCTGTTCTTCTTCCTATTACACCCTCCAGGAAAACTGGAGACCCCTTAAACACTTCACCTGCAGTAAGTAATGCAGCAGTGACTACCAGCTGCCTTAGAGAAACCTCCACTGTGGCATCTGCAAGATACCATCTGAAAGGATTAGTGAATTTATATTAGAGTCTCTCTCTGATGACAGTAAGATTACTGTTACTATGGCAATGAACGAACGAAAGTAATGTCAGATATAATCCCCTATTTTTCAAATATGGTAGCTAATATGAGGTGCTTAATTACAGGTACCAGGAACATCATTTTCAGTTTTGAGATCCAAGTTTAAATTATTATTATCATTTCTCATTAAAGGAGCGATAATTTTAGCAGTATTACTGCAGCTTTATTATCATTATTTCAGGCTTGGTTCTCAAAACCCTCTTTCTATAAAGGTGTTATTGGTCTTATTCTTGAAAAATATTGCATTAGCTGCCTACAGTAGGAATTCAAAAAATACCCTAGCTAACTTCTATAATTGTAAAATGGAATACATTATGATTATCTGTGGTATAAAAAGTTGAACTCTTATTTATTTATTTTTAGTGCATGTGTTTCTCTGTTACCATGTTATTTATGACTTTGAATATTAGACTTTTACTTTCTGAAGTTGTAGATGTGTGTATTACAGCTACTGTTTAACTATGGATATTTTTAATAGATGGAATCTTCTTCAAGCTCTATGAATGAGAACAAATGGCAAGATATATCAGAAGAGATTAAGAAGATTTTTAAGATTGCTGTGAAATTGCTGTATGAGAAAGGAAAAATGAAACACAGCCAAGCAAAGAGATATCTTTCCTCTGGTAAAGTTCAGACTAACTATTTCTATATATTAATTTATTATCTTTCCTACCAGCCTTTCCACAAATATGAAAATATATTTCTGTTGGCATTTCTCTTGTAATTGAAGAGAAAAAAATGTTCATTGGGCTTGTTTGAGACCAAAACCCATACGAAAGCACCCAGAGATTTTTCTGTGCTTTTTCTGGTTTTTACGGGAAACAGATGCAATCATTTAAGAGTCTGCATGTTGGGGGTGGCGGATGTTCTTGAACTGTTTATAAAGAAAAGATAACAGAGACTCTGTGTTCTCTTTTCATCCTCAGCTATTGAAGATGAACTTGATTTTGCCTTGGGTAAACAAACACCAGCTTTCTTAAAGAAGTGTGTTTGCTACATTCGGAAAATTGCCAACATTGAGCGTTTCGTTAAAATTCCAGAGATGGGAAAATACATGGATGTGGTACATACAGCCGGGAAGTTTCTGCGAGATCCCGAAGCCCATGAGAAACTGATCAAGCTCAGGGATGAATTCATTCCTACCATTGTCGCATCATCCAATCTGAGAGTGTACACGTCCGTCACTCACTGTGACATGAAACTGGGCTACTCCCAAGAAGTGGAGAACCATTACATCGAAGGACTTGGTAAACAGTTCTATGAAGACATGATTGACATAATCCAAGCAACAGTGCAGCAGAATTTTGACACTGAGACAGACTTGCTGTACGATGAAGTTCTTCAACACTCATCGCTGTGTAAAATGTACTCCACTTTTTATGAATATAGATGTGAGGCATTAAACATAGTTCACAAGTATGTTCTACCTAGCAAAATAGGACACATTAACCCTCTTATCATATACGGAGGACCATGCACAGGGAAGACTCTTTTATTAGCCGAAGTGGCAAAGAAGGTAAATAAATATTTTACATAATGCAGTGATGTTAGGAGCGTTGGTGTGTAAGGGCCGACTTAGTTTTCATTCTTCCTTTTGTCAACAGATCTGATATCAGCCCTCAATATATAAAAGTAATGAAAAGTATATTCTGCATGTTATTGTACACATATTCAGAAAAAGACTTACCTTTCAATAATAATGTGTCTGTATCGTGCTTAGCCAAAACAGTAACTGACAGGAATCAATATATTTTTGAATTAACAACATGTATTTTAGAAGGATCTCTTTCTCTCTTGTTCCACTGAGGTCCTATGAATCTGGAACCATCTAAACATCATATGCTGGTTTTAGTCTTATTCACAAATACAGGATGTCTTTCCAAGTCATGCCATCTTATGTTCTCATCAGAAATTATTCTGGAATTAGTCTGATACACTTGCTGGAATACACTTGCTACAAATCTGTCTGTAATAACCTGCAAAAATACCTGTACTCATTTATCTGACATACCCTGTTTAAATCATTGAGCTGAGTACTACAAGGAAATAAGTGAAACACTTTGTGCAAGGCAGGACCAGATGCAAAAGACGACCAAGCTGGCATCTCTAACCCTAATTCTTCAGCTGGGAGTCACAACTTTGAGTTCCCTGCAGGGTGCTCAGAGAAGTTAGCACAGTGGGCTGGGAAACAGCCATATCAGCCAGAATGAAATGGAGAAGGGAACAATAATGTCTAAAATCCCATATCTTTCCCAAATGTGGCTTCCTACAGAGTCACGTAAGTTACATATATGAAATTGGGATTTGCGACTCAAGATCTCATTTCAGATCTGAGTATGTAAGTTAACCTAGAGACTCTGGTTACGCTTTTCTTTTAAAATTTTCTGTAATAACTTAAAGGGAGGTGAAAAGACATAGCAAGTAAGAGAACTGAGTGTGTTAGCCTGCACAGACTGTGGGGATTTAAAGCCACATTCCTCACTTGCTTAGAGTATGCTAATCAAAAAAACAGCAAGAGATACTTTTTACCCCTTGTGGCAGTGTGCAAGAGCAAAAGTCACAGGCACACCAAGACAGAGCATACTTCTGTGGCCCAGGAATTAAGGTAATCTGCTAGTAAAGGGCAATCTGTACTCTGATCCCTGTCCTCTAAAACTGTCGGGGCGTGCATTTATACTCAGCTGAGAATCAATGTTAAACAAGTTTAGGTGGCAAGCTGGTCTGCCTGGCCAAGGATAACATTGCGTAGTGTCTAAGGAAGTTTATTAATAAGAAAATCTACCTACTGACTTTCAGAAGTGAGACACAGATTTTGCAAAGTGTACCCTGGGATTTATAGACTACTTTCTACTCATGTCCCCTTAGACGTAAGCCTTTTTCTAAATCTGGGTCTTAGTGTTTTGGGATATTACCTGTGCTAAACAAAGATGATATATGATACAAATTTCATTCAGTGCACATAAATCAAACCAGCCTTGAACTCTGCCAGTGAAAGCATTTTCATTCAACCAGTAACATTTTAAAATGTTTATTTATATATAGGCAATCACTATTTATAAAATCTGTTACTCTGCTTCATTTAGATATTAACTAAATTATGCTCTATATTCTAGTCCTATTCCTGGCTGCAAGAAGAGATGGGACCAGATTCTGACCCTGTGGTAGTTATAAGATTTTTGGGATCTACGGAAACAAGTACAGATCTGAAGAATATACTTCAAAGCATTTGTGAACAATTAGCAGTCAACTATCGTTGCCTCGTACAAAGTTACCCAAAAAAGATTCATGACCTTCGGGACTTGTTCATCAATCTCTTGAATGAGTCTTCATTCCACAGGCCGCTGGTGATAATATTTGATGCCCTAGAACAGCTAACAGATAGTGATGATGGTAGGAAGCTCTGGTGGCTTCCCATTCACCTTCCACGTTCAGTACGGATAATTTTGTCAACACTGCCAAACAAGCATGGGATCCTGCAAAAACTGAGGTGCCTTATTCATGAAGAAGACAACTACATTGAATTGACTGCAAGGGATAGAAAGATGTGTAGCCAAGTACTGAAACATCAGCTTCTGCGAGTTAAAAGAAAAGTAACATCAGGGCAACAAATCTACGTCAATGAAGCATTCTCCAAGTGCACACTGCCTATGTTTGTGAACTTAACCTTCAGAGAGGTCAGGAACTGGAGATCTCACAAAGATGTGGATGAGTCCTCCCTCTGTGTCACTGTACATGAAAGCATAGAGCAGTTGTTTTGGTCACTGGAAAACAAGTGTGGATCCAGACTATTGTCAAGAGCACTTGGCTACATCACTATGTCCAAATCTGGCCTGAGTGAAATGGAACTGGAAGATATTTTAGCCCTTGACAACACTGTTATGTGCGAACTGAGTGAGAGTGTCAGAGAAAGTAACCCACTGAGAATTCCATATATATACATTGCAAGGCTTAAGGAGGGCTTACAGGGGTACTTGATAGAGCGACAAGTGAAAAATGTAACACTTCTTCTTTGGGCAAATAGGCACTTGCAACTAATTGCCCAGAAATTGTACCTGCACAATGAAGAAGATTTACATGAAATGCACACAGTCATGGCAGAGTATTTCCTTGGTGTTTGGTCAGGTGGACGAAGAAAACCTTTTCATAGCAATGACCAATATCTGAATAGTTGTCCTGACCGTGACAGTAGAGGCCTGAATGAGGATGAAAAGCATTGCATGGATCAGACTGCTTTTGACAGGCAGGCACCTGATCAGCCATGGGTCTTTCAGTGTAATCCATTAGAGCCTGATATCTTTTTTATCAATCACAGAAAAATGACAGAGCTTATTCATCACTTGACAAGGTGTGGAAGAACAGATGATCTTCTGTACGGAGTCATTATGAACTTCAGCTGGCTGTACACCATGATTAGAATAGGGCAGTTTGATAAAGCACTTTCTGACATAGAACTGGCTTACACCTACTCACAAGAAAAGGAGCTGAAATTTCTGGCCAGTACCCTCCGCAGTATAAAGTTCAAAGTAGTAAAATACCCAGGTTCGCTCTCTGCTGAATTGCAGCAGAGACTTCTCCCAGTAGTAAGTTCATTGCCCAAACTCAGACATCTCCTCTTAGAATGTGACAAGGACGGACCCAAGTATTGCTCTATTGTCCCTTTGCATTCCTCCATGGATGTGACTTACAGCCCTGAGCGCCTGCCGCTGTCATCCAGCTGCATGCATGTCACTGAGATTTTGCCTACTTTTAATCCCAGCACAATTATTGCTGCTTTAGAAAATGGCTCCATCAGCACTTGGGATGTAGAGACCCGCCAGTTACTAAGGCAGATTACAACAGCTCCATCTGTTATCTTAGGGATGAAGCTTACTAGTGATGAAAAGTATCTTGTAGTGGCTACAACAAAAAACACTCTTTTGATATATGATAACATAAATTCCTGTCTTCTGTCTGAGGTGGAAATTAAGGGGTCAAAACATTGTGGAATTGCAGGGGGCTCCAGTTTTATAAATGGATTTACGTTATCAGTCAACCATGCACTTGCTTGGCTGGAAGCCAGCAAAGACGTTACTGTAATAGATCTGCTTTATGGCTGGCCTCTCTATCACTTCCACTGCTGGTATGAAGTGACCTGTGTGCAGTGTTCTCCAGACGGAGTTTATGCTTTCTGTGGACAGTATTTGAACACCGCGACCATTTTTCACTTGGGCAGTGGAGAGAAGCTGGCCACCGTGACATCTGAATTTTCTGGTGGATTTGTAAAATTCCTTCTCATTCTGGACACAGCCCAAGAAATGGTGATGGTGGACAACGAGGGTAGCCTCTCTGTTTGGAATACAGAGGAAATCACAAATCCCCAGCTTACAGATGACTTTGACTGTAGGAGAGAAGACAGTGAAGTTGTCAGCATAGAGCTTTCTGAAGACCAAAGTGCAATTTTAATTTGTAAGGCTCTCAGCATTGAACTTCTTGACACTCGTGTGTGGAAGGTGGCCGAAAAGTTTAGAGCTAAACACAATGAGCGCTTTATCTCTGCCGTGTTGTCCAAAAATGGCAACTGTATAATTGCTTCAATGGAAAATACCTCAGCCATTTTTGTTTGGAGAAGAGATACGGGACAGTGTATGGCAAGCTTACAGGAAATCTCAGGAACTATAGTCAGGCTAATTAAATCAAATCATCATAACATGCTGCTATCCTTATCCACCAGTGGTGTCCTTTCTATTTGGGATATAGACATCATAACTGCTATGTCCAATATTGACAAATCTGGCAAGCCTATCCAAAGACTGGTGTTGCCAGCGAGAGGTGAATTAATATACACATTGGATGGATCAGATTCTGTCCATAAGTGGAACTTCAGCACTGGCTTTATTGAAGCTGTGTTCAAGCATGAAGGTATTGTTGAAAACTGTGTGCTGACCTCTTCTGGAGAGATAATGGTTACATCAGATGATAAATGCAGCCAGTACGTATGGCACACGGTTAGTGGTGAAAATATCTTTCGCATTAATGGACAAAAAATCTCGGAGCTAATGATTACTCACAATGATCAATTTGTAGTCTCTCTCTGCGAGCAAAATGCATCCAGAGTTTGGCGACTGGCTACAGGACACAGGGTTTGCAATATTTTAGTTGCCTTACAGAATGCATTTATAACAACTGCAAATACATTCGTAGTTGGAATGGCGAAGAATAAAGTGTTGGCAGTGAGTCTGTGGACAGGCAGTATAACCAAGAAGTTCTGCTGTGATGATGGTGCAAGCATTGTGGATATTAAGCTGATACCAGACTGCCCAGATATTATAGTATTTATAACATCTACTGAAACTGTGAACATCTGGAGCCTAACAGAGGAAGTCATCTGCAGACGTGTACAATTGCCTACCAATTTCTTAAAAATTTTGGAAGACTTTGAAATATCTCCAAATGGGAAGCTAGGAATTATAACCCGTGGTGATGAGAACATCAATGTGCTTGATTTATACAGCGGAAAACTTCGTGTGGTTCATGCTCCAGGTGTCATCTGGCGGCAGAGGCTGTCTCGTGATGGCCGCTATCTTGTGTACATCTGTTTGCGCAGTGAAGAAGATGATGATAATGGTGCGGTCTCTAGCTTAATTGTAATGAGACTAGCGGATGGCAAAAACATCGGTGCCTGTTCTCTTTATAAAACTCCCACTTTTCTTGCACTCTCACAGAGACATTTAAATATTATTATTGGATTTGATGACGGAAGTATAGGTACTTACACTGTAGTGGATCGAGTCGATGCTGCACTGAAAATCAAAATTGCTACTTCAAACAGCCGTCAGATTTTCAACAACACAACACAAGTGATTAGGCCAAAATGTCACAATTATAGCTTCAAAGTGACTGCAGACTGCATTTGGAGGGAATCAACAGAAGTATTTGCAAGGGATAGCCCCATTACAGTTACAGAGCCTGAGGTGAGTGAAGCAACACCAACCAAAAAACACAACTATTGCTATGAGAAAGTGTGCTCAGCCATAGATTGCAGAGGACACGGTTTTGCTCCTGACAACTGAGTAGCCATCTCGATGAGCTTATCTGAATAATAGTATACATGCATAGATTTGTCTTCTGAATTCACCTAAAAACCAGTGCATTTCTTGGAAGACAGAAACAGCAGAGGGCAGACCAACTGTTTTTTCCTCGACAAATATTCTTACATTTATGTAAACATAAAAGCAAACATAAAGTAAATGAGCTGCAGGGTTTTTTAAATTTCGGAATACAAGGTTCAGTCCAGGATTTCACCAGGGCCTTGATTAAAAATTTCTAGCAATACTATCAAAATTGTTATGCTATTACAGAAGTTAGGTGATCTTATCTGGGATTGACAAACTGTTTTAACTAGAACTAAAGCTCCACAGGATCAGTGGGAAGAGTCAGACCACTTTTATATACCAGGTCGCCTAGATGGGTCTATAGCTAACAGCCAACTTTATACCCACTTGCAAAAATGTGTTTTTCTGCTTGATGGTGCAATGACAAGATGTCACCTGCCAACCTGGAACACTTGATACATTCCATCATCATTTAAAAAATACCTACTTTTTTTTTTTTTAATTGGGATTAATGTTTGAGTTGAAAGGAGTAGGTACCAGTCAGCTGCAAACATGTCAATGTGTGAGGTGATAAGTATTCATTCACCTTGATGAATGAAAGATTTTTCTTTTTAAATGCATGCAGGGGTTTCAGGTTTCTCTATTGTGATAAAAATGATAAAAACCTAGGTCGTAAAAGGAATATAGGGTTTGGGGTTTTATTTTTGGTTTGGGGAATTTTTTGTCTTCACAGTGTGTATTAGTACAGGTCGTAATGAAAACTTTTTCCAAGAGAAAGGGTGTTACAGATTAACAGTTAAATACATTCATTTCTTTATGTTAAAAGGTTGCTATCCATGTTGTTGTAAGAAAGTCTAAAGTATCTCCTATGTCCCCAAAGTAATCTTAATAGAAATCTTTCAGACATGCCATGTATTAATCTTGATAATACTTGCCTTACTAACATTTCTGTTCTTTCCCATGATAAATACAGATCAGATGACCAAACACTCTGGGACTGCTTGTGTATGTGCTGAAGTATTCCACTAAATGTAAAGGCTGTCCAAAGGTCCTTTACTGGTCCAATTTGTTATGGGTTTTTCTTACTTCCACATACTTACAAGCTTCACTTTCTGCTTTAGAACTGTTCTGAGCCTTTTGTACAGTTTTACCAGTTTCAAGGCAGAAATTGTGAAATAATGACAAATGCTTTAAAGAAAATTACATTCTGCCCAAGTAAAAAAACATACTGGACAATATCTGAAAGGATAAGAATTTTCCCTCCTTATATATCTTAAAGATGGCACACATGAAAATATTTTCAAATTATTTAAACAAAACAACTTTATTTTTAAAATCAGAACTCCATGCCACAAATTTCCAAGAAATGAATGCTAAGCTAGAACTTAATGTAGTGTGTGAGTGTTCAGTGTACAAGCCAATATAGTATATTAAGTGACTTGAATGATTTTTCCTAACTTGTTTGCAACTAATAGATCATATTGAATGTTTTTATGTAAACTTTGTATTGTTGGGAAAACCTACCCAATCAGAGATTTATATTTTCATAAATGTCAAATTTAGTTAAATTTTGTTACAGAGTTGTTAAATTAGAAATCTATTGCAGTCTTCAAACAATATACAGTCTTGTGTATGCATTGTTTGTACTAATAAACTATGGAAACAGACTTGTGTGGGTCCCTTAATTTCAGGGAAATTTCATTCTGGCAGAGGGACACAAGGCATTTGCAGCTCCCATTAGCCTGTATTTAAATCATTTTTAAGGTCTATATTTGGAAGGAAAAATTCTAATATTTTTCCCACTTTGGTTAACTAAATCAAGCATTCAAAAAACAGTGAGATTCACGAAAAAAAATGCATGCTTGGATGCTGCTTATGACTAGATTGCATACTGCCAATGTGCCAAGTCAACAAACACGAAGGCTTGTGTAACATACCCAGTAGAAAGCACAGAAAAGAGAGGAGCACCTGAAATCCCACTCCCCTTCAGACATGTGGAGCTATGGGAAGGGACTGTGGGATCCATGCCTCCCGGGATCCTGTCCTGAAGGTAAGTAACTTCCACCTTCTTTCAAACAGTGGGCATGACTCACGCATTTCAGCCTTGAACTCCTTGTGCATAACATGCGTAATGGTGGAAAGTTAGTTCCTTCGTTATCTTGGAAGAGTAAAATTACATCTGCTATCTGCCAGGACAATGGCTAACTTTGGGTAGTAAAGGACTATAACATAGAAACAAAGCAAAACACAGAAACAGAGAAATGTTCTTCCTTTTTAGGAAGCACTACCAGAACCGAGCTGGTCCCAGCTCAGCTGAGTGGCTTATCGATAGAGTACCCAGACTTCCTCGTTTTGTTTTCTGCCTCAGTGAACTTTGTGGTCTTCTGCACAGTGGCACAGCTTCTTGGGGCAGGAGATAGTCCCCAGCAAAACAGAGGATTGGCCTAAAAGTGAGAGCAGTCTTCCTTTCATCTTGGGCCAAAGAGGGATTTGATTTTAGGCCTTGTCCAGTTGGTCAAAGCAATAGGCTGACATGTGAAAGCAGTGATGCTGTATATAAAAAGGCAAGGGTGTTCTTGTCCTGCTTTGAACCTTAGTCTTTTATGTTCTACCCAAGGACGGTCAGAGCGGGGCAGCACTACTATTTTTCTTAATTGTAAAACAATGAGAAAGACAAACACGAACATGACTCCTAATCCACTTAGGCCTTTCAGCCAAGTATTGGGTTCCTAATTTCATTCAAGGACGCTGTTTTAAGTCCTATCCCTCCTCATAGTTTATCTATGTCTTAATACAGAAACTATCTCATTCAGCTTTCCAGCTTTCTGAACCTATTTCTCAGGAGTCAGACTCCTCACACTGAGCCTAAGCAGCAGACACAGGTTTCTAAATGGCATTAGGCTGCTCAGTGTCCAAATACTTGGAACTGCAAGAGTGAGGACTCCACAGCCCCTCACAAATCTGTCCCCAAGTATATCTATGCAGTGGTACAGGGACAAAGTAGTTTCTCTGATAATGAGCCATCCAAATGTTAAGTGCTATTATCCCTACATAGGAATAGAGCAATTTACTTTCTTTTAAGGAGCACTATTTGCATATCTAGAACAAAGCTTTCATTTATTCTTTATCTAAAGTGCATCAATAAACAGGCTTGGATGGGGTGCATATTTTCTGACACAGAAGATTCTAGGAATAGCCTGTGGCTGTAAGAAAGCTTAAGAGGAGAATTAGCCGGAAATTCTTCAGCACACAGAGGTAAGCCGGAGGTCAGCTAGAAAAAATATTTTTATCAGTCATTTCCTTTGCACCACAGCTGGGGAGTGCACAGCCTGTGACTTCATTTCATACGGCCTGTGGCCATTCGACTTTTTTGACATTGTTATCAGATAACATCAAAATGTGAGTTAACATGTAGCCTGGAAAATTCAGAAGGCATTCAGTTTTCAGTGGTCCCCCAGCCGTGATTTCTCTCTGCTGCATACTCAAGCCCTGTACATAAACCTGTGGAAACAGAAGTTTTAGCCATCTAGCAAAGGGAATTTAAAGCAAAAATCCATCACTAAAATGGCATTCATATGCAGGGGGAACTATTTCAGCCCCAGATAAGCCTAAAATCTTGAGATTTTGCCCTTTGTCAAAAACGTACGTGTGTCTGTATGATACAACATAAAATGGGTCCTTTGGGTCATTACCATTAGGCTATTAGCAACAATCTGCATTGTTTTATTTTGTTGATTAAGGATTAAAAAATACCTGTTTTAACATAAATATTAAGACTGCAAAAGGACAGAATTCTGAAATCTATTTTTATTTCTTCTAATTATAAAACCAAAGGCATCTTACTTTTTCACACATTATTTTTTATGTAACCATAAAATTATTATGGAATCATCCAAATGTGGACTAGGGCCTTTGGATAGTTCTAGTTATCAAGGATTTATTATTAAGAAACATTATCAAGCATTTGTGCTACAAATATGACCTACTTCAAAGTTCTTGTATACTGTTACAGATGTTACTCAATATCTCTTCCTGGAATACCACATCACTGCAGGGAGAGTAATGAGCTACATTTTTTCCCTGTAGTTTACCTTTCCAGCCTGGTCACTGAACATTATTCCTTGCATTTTGGAGGTAGTCTCCTGACTTACATGATGTGAAGTGATGCTCTCAGTGTGGGTCTAAATCATAGTCTTAATTCTTAATTTCAACAGGGAGATCAAAGGCTGAACGAATAGTCATCACAATCCTTCCCTGGGAGGGATGAGGCATTTTATCATGTGCGTCTCCAGAAGGGGCAGTTTACACCACCATCCTTCTGTGAAAAAGGGACTTTCGCTATCAAGGCTCAGCTACACAGTGCTAAATTCACTTGAAAACATAGGCCAAATAACCAGAACATTCTCCCAAGACGTCCAGTCTAGCAGAACATGCTCTTAAAATCACAAGTGGTTCCCAAAGTGACTGTCAAAATGTGCCGTGAGCAAGCTCTTCATCCTGCCTCCACTGCTCCATCATCCTAGGCCTGTGCTGCTCCTGGTTACCAGGGTGGGTGATGCTCCCATCCCAACTCGGCAAAGCCCCTGACATGTTCCCAGCCATGGTACACTCTCCACATGCAGTGCCTGCACTTTTGGCAGCACGCCGGTCCCCTCTCCAGCCTCAGCAGGGAATATACAAAAGCAGATTTAAGGCATGTTCACATGTTTCTGCTGTCACAGCTTTCACCACACAATACTGCCACACCAGCACAGGCCTTACTTTTACATAGCATATAGCAGATAAATAAAATCATCTCCCCACTTTCATGCCACAGCTCTGATTCCACATGCATTTTAGTGCATGTGAGAAAGCTTCTAGACTAAAATAGATCTATTTAAAGTGAAATACACACACTTGCAAGGTGAGAGATGAAGCAAAAATCCGGACAGTTGAAAACAGAACATCTGAAAAGCAACAAGATAGTTTGCTGCCATTTGTCTCCATTATTCCATTGCCTCTTAGTAAATTGCCCAGCAGTTCCCCCTGTAACATCATGTTGACAATAGTATCTGAAGTTACAAAGTTAAACTTTTGGGCTGTAATTTTTCAGGGCAGACTTCTATCTCAGCAGCCACATTCTCCAAAATGCCTCAACCAAAACAGTCGACTAAGATACAAGAATGAGATTAGAGGAAAAAGAGGATTTCTGCAGGCTGAATGTCTTGACTACTTTTCCTTTTCAAAAATGTTGTCACACCCGTGTTTTTGAACAAGGACTATGGATTGGTGAGACAAGTGATCATTTCCTGCTGGACACATCTGTGAAAAACTGACCAAACAATCAGCCTGAAAAGATCCCAGCAGTTTGCACATATTCATAGGAAACTTTAGGTTTCAGGAACAGTACTACAGCAGCGCAGCTTGGGACTGCAGGAGCTGGGGCAGAACTTCTCTACTACTGCAGAAATACTGGGTGTGGGTTCAGTAGCCCTGAAAAGGGTCTGACAAGGAGGCCTGGTATCAGGAGAAACGGTGAGGCAGCCTCCCCAAGGTCACTTCCAGTGGCCTCCTGGCCTACAACACAGCTTTACGACCAGGACGTTTCTCAGGCTATTAGCCCAGCTCATTAGCCCAACCACCATGAGGGTAATGGCAAAATACCACCTGATGCAGAGCTGGCCCACAGAGGCTGGCTCCGGCTTGGCAGGGCTGCAAGCTGGGTACGTAGCACGCGCTGTGCACAGGTCTGCACACAGCATCACGCTCTATGGCGCAGAGGTAGCCCCTAGCTGTTTGCATTCCCCCTGTACTCAGCACTGGTGAGTGCTGTGTTCAGTTTTGGGCCCCTCACTACAGGAAAGACATTGAGGTGCTGGAGCGTGTCCAGAGAAGGGCAACAAAGCTGGTGAGGGGCCTGGAGCACAAGTCTGATGAGGAGCAGCTGAGGGAACTGGGGCTGTTTAGCCTGGAGAAGAGGAGGCTGAGGGGAGACCTTGTCACTCTCTACAACTACCTGAAAGGAGGTTGTAGTGAGGTGGGTGCAGGTCTCTTCTGTCAAGTAACTAGTGACAGGACGAGAGGAAATGGCCTCAAGTTGTGGCAGGGGAGGTTTAGACTGGATATTAGAAAAAATTTCTTTACTGCAAGGGTTGTCAGGCATTGGAACAGGCTGCCCAGGGAAGTGGTGGAGTCATCATACCTGGAGGTATACAAAAAGCATGTAGACAGGGCACTTCATGACATGGTTTAGTGGGCATGGTTGATGGTTGGACTCGATGATCTTAAAGGTCTTTTCCAACCTAAATGATTCTATGATTCTAAGTAGCTCCCACCTTCCTCACCTCCTCGAACAACTTGGGGATATGTTAGCCTGATAATTCTTTACTCACTGACCAGAGAGCCTTTGGGAGAGTTTAGTGAAGGTTTTGTAATAAGACATTCCCTGGCTCTCAAAGTCCATTTTCAGCTAACAGTAAAAGCTTTCAGGAGAAAAAAAATGTAAAATGTCCCAAAGAGCTGTTGCAGAGCTTTGTGGTTTGCTAGCTCACAGACTGTAAATGATATTTGGCCTTTACGTTATGACATAGCTCTCTGCTTAAAATAAGTATATCCAGAGCACCTTTTATTAATTTTTGCTGGCATCCGATGCTTCAGCCTCGAGTGCGCGGCTCTGCAGAGGGCAGCTGGGGCCAGGTGGCGCAGCTGAGTCCCTGCTCCCTGGCATGGGGACCGGTCTGCTCTCAGCCCACTGCTGAAATGAGTTTGACGGTCTCATCTTTAGCTGACTGCAGCACATACGAGGGGAAGCACAACAGGGCAAACCCAGCCAGCTGCTGAAGTGGAATTTTAGGAGGATACTTTGCATGAGAAAAGCAAGCAGGACTCCAGCATGCTCCTTCCCCAGGAGAGGCAAGGATGCAGCACCCACCAGGCAGGAAGGCAACCCTAATTCCACCATTATGTAGGGTGAGAACAGCACACCTACTCATACAGCAGCTGAACCTCATGTAACTGCTTCCATGAGGCTTAACACCACAAACAAACAAACAAAGGATTTAGTAAAACGCTTTGTTAGCACTGCTTTGGACCCCCCCGCTATGACATATGCAGTTAGATGATGCAATGTTAGTGCCAGTTCTTTCTGGGAGGTTTTTTTTTTACAGTTTCCAGGCACATCAATATATGTTAAAGATTACAGCTGGGAAACACCTGACCCAGCTGCTTGCAGATATTGCTTAAGTTAAATCTCTCCTCCTGCACAGGGAACACTCTCCTAACTGGATTGTGGCATCAGAACATCTTTCATATCACTTTTGGAAACACCACACCCAAACCAAAATGATTCCAGGAAAGTCAGCAAGTTTCACAGGTAAATGTGATGCTATGCCTGCAAATATACCTTAGAGCACAGTTCCTCCATAGAGCATCACCCAAAACAGTGGGGATTAAACGTCACTGCTAGGCAAAACTACCTGATGTAACAGAGGAACTTTCTGCCAAATCCCTCCAGCGCCGTTTGTGACATGGGGAGATTTAATCTTAAAAATATGAAAATGACATCATCATACACTGACAGGCTCGGACTTTGTTGTGGTTGTTGGAAGCAACTGACCCGGAGGAAAAGGAATTATTTGGCACATGTTCTTCCTCTTCTCCTTTTTCTAACCCTGACCAGAAAACAGTGAGCTCTATCAGGTTTTTATCCAGCTTGCAGGTAAAGGGTTACAGATTCTAGGAAGTATTAAATGCAAACTTTAAAGGATTTTATTTTCATCTACAGTCACATGATGCCTTAATACCCAATGACACTAACTACAGTGTCTCATTAAGAGGTCATGCAAACTCCCAAGCTAAACAAGGCATTCTTACATATTTAACATTCAAATGCAGAAGCCAAGCTAAACCATGGAAGATTGTAATCAGAAAAAAGCTACACTTCCTGATCCGCACAAAAGCTACAGGTAGGAAAAGTTCTTCCTTTAAACTTGCAATGTTGTGCTTTCAAGAGAAACTGTTTACAAGGCATATTTTGTACTCTTTCTTTTTTAGCTGTCAGAATAGTCTAATAGTTTTATCCTGAAAATATGTGATCTCACTTGTTCCACCTGTTGTTGAGTCAGTATTGTTTTTATACTCAGAAACGCAGTTGGCTCAGCGGAAATCCAAACAAAACCATTTTTTAAGCCAAATCTATTTAAAAAGTAATAGTTTTAAAGATTTCTTAGTTACTGAAATGGTTGTGTTAGAGCATGTGGGGTGAAGGGGGAGTTAATATGTCTTCAGTGTCTGAAACGAAGGGATTTAAAACTCTTCTGACTTTACTTATACCATGAATTGCACATTGTTTCAGTCACTTCAATCAAAGTGTATTTTAATGGATGTGGCTTCCTCACTGAATTTACATGATTTCTGATTTCCCCTCCTAGAATTTGGTGCATTTAAACAAAAAATCTTACAAAAGCAAATGAAAGGCAGATGGGAAGTATTACAGTGCTCCATAAAAGGAGAAAAATTTACAAAATAGGGAGTAAGAAAAAAGTCAGTTAAAACCCATTTAATCAAGAATTTAAATTACATTAAAGCATATCCATTTTCACGTGGAGTGATAAAGTTTCACTGACAATTGCTAGCAATATTGCAGGAGTTCATTTTTTTTACTTGTGCTGAAGGATTTTTCCAGGGTACAGCTTTAGCATTTTTATCACAAAGATCTTTTTCTCATCACAATTTTTCTTTAAACTGTAATTGTTTTCAGACAGTGTTCTAAATACTCAGCATTTTAATCCTTTTATAGGAATTTAGTTAGAGACTACATTCTACAGAGCTACAGAATCTATATTTACTAAAAGATCTCTAGTGCATCATAAGATTTCCACTCCCTGAGGATTCCAACTGCACAAAAGCAGCAAGCAGTGTTTATTACTTTACTCCTACAGTGGTTGGGTGGTGATTACAAGCAATGGGTTTTTTCCTCAGTTTATTCTATAAAACCCATCTCTTTTTCTTCTTCCCACATAACGCTAGGGCATACTAAAAAGGAGGGGAGAATAATAAAACCTACAGTACCTTGTTTTAGACAAACTCTCAACTTTCTTTGGGGAAAAAAAAAAAAGTGTTTTATCATTACCAGTACTTAAAATAAATTTGAGAAAATTTGAGCCCCAACAAGTTTACGAGTAGTGCTTAAAAAAAATGAATACTGCCATTCACTTTCAGGGTGCCCATCTCAAAACAGGTCTAACGTTGAGAAGGGCCAAGACCCTAGTATGGCCTAGAGTGTTCAGCCTGAGACACCAAAACATTTTTTATCAAACTAATTTTACCCCTAACCTCCCAGCAGAGGAGCTCACAACTGCACTGGTGGGAATATAGCAAGAAGCCACTACACTTTAAAAGAACTGTTCCAAATTTGCTATAACTGACCTCTAAACTTAAATTATTTACAAAAATCTATTTAGAAACTCTTGTAGATAAGGGGCTTATTTGCTAAGCTAAATTTAAATCTTAATGGAGTGAGGGGAACACACCAGCTCCCAAATAAACAGCCATCCTATTACACAGGCTTTCACTGAGGAGGAACATGGCACCTGACATGCTAGGAACAGCCTGCCATGGCCAGTCTCTTTTAAGAAATGTTTGTACAAATTGGGTGTGTCATGGTAAACCAGCACTTAGTAGTTCAGTAGTTAAATTTGTTGAATGTTAATTACGCAAAGTATCTTTGTGGGGTGGAAGGTAGGACAAACACTAAAGTTACTCCGTGATCAGAAAGACAGACTGGCCATTGAATAAGAGAGAGCAGTAACTCCTTTCCTAGAAAAAGGAACACAAATTAGGCACTTGCCATCTAGCTCTCTAGCAGTTCAGGTGTTCTTTATACTTGCAATTTTACACTCACTACAGGAATTTGCACTGCTTTAGTTATTACTTTTTGTCCTAATGAAATAATCCAACCACCTATCCTCTTGCTTTGTCACATCAACATAGAGTCAAATGTAGTGTTGTTTCATGGGGAGGGCACACAAATCAAATAATTCCTGCTCATAAACAAGAAAAGAAATAGGATCTTGGAAACTAAGATTATTGGAAACCCAAGAGAGATTTTTTCACTTGGATTTTGAGGGAAGTCAAGCAAGCATAAAAATCAAAACACTACCAGAAGTTTGGAATAGTTTTCTCTTCACCCCAAACCCAGAGCTAGGACAAGCATTGGTCAAAAGCCAAACCACATCTTCCAAAAGGCTTGCAAATCTCAGGCAACTTGTACCAGATTTAAGGCTGATACTGAAAATCATCAACCTGATGATTTTTGCACAGTTCCAAGTAGGTGGGAAGACAGAACAAAGCGAAGGGAACTGCGGCTTCCTTGGAAAGCCCAGTTGAAAGTGGTCACTGTGCAGAGTAAACATTTGTGAGTGCTGAGGCCCTTCTCTAACCACACAGTTGGTTGTATCTGATCTCAAAGAAACAAACTTATTTAAGGTAAGTATTTGCTCTCAGGCTTTACTGAATGAAAGTCAAGCAAAGCCTTTCTTCACGTCTTTCAGGAAGGGATGGTCTTTTGCCATGTTTGCACAGTATCTAAACACTGCCTCAGCATTGTCTACATCTTCCATTGGTACCATTTCACAAAAGACTTGGGGTGGGGGGGACTCAACACATGCAACCCACTGAAACACGATGAAATGTAGTCCGGTAATAAACATTTGTTTGGAACTTATAAATCCTCCTTCAGACCCTGTTTATCTGAGGATTATATATCATCACCTGTCAGCAGAGTATGCCCGTGATTTCCACACAACAAAGTTGTCATGGGGAGGGCATGGCTAATGCAGAGCAGGAGGCCAAATTCCCACTGCTCCTTAACCAGGAGCACCTCGTTTGGCATCTGACCATGCTAGAGAAGTAAACTTCATGCCCAAGCAATGATACATGGAAATCGTTGATTTTTTGCTGAGCTACAGAAGAGTTGTGGCATGCAGGATGTATTGCTAAGGAGAATAGGTATAAAACACGATGTAGTTTTACTTACTGAAAGTTTGATATCAAAATGGACAAAATAAATGAGTTTTGGTAGAAAGGTCAAAAGGGATTATTGGAAAGGGGGGAAAAAGGCAGCAATTTTCCTGTGAGCTCTCCTCTGAGTCACTTTCACTTAGACATATGAAGGAATTTTAAAATTTTATTAAGAGCTGAGTACATTGTTTGGAAACTAAACATTTAATCACTTACAGCAGGAAGCAGGGAAAAAAGGGCCAAGTTCTCTTTTTTGTGTGACATTTTTCTGTCTGCAGTTTTTATACAAGTTTATTTAACTTCCATTTTTTCACTTTAACCACAGATGTTTGCTGCAAAGCCACACATGCTTTCTGGTTAGAAAAATATTTCTGGTTGAATATTCTATTATTAGTTCACATAAGTTACTTTTCCATTTGGGATAGCGAGGATTAAGCCATCTCTTTGGGACTTGCTTTTTTTTTGTGTTACCAACTGCACCTGGCTCAACTTTGCACCATTTCCAAACTATTTAATATAGTTGTATATCCCTATAAAAGAGCAGTTAATTGTCTAAATTTACATAAATAAGGTCTAATGCCTTGCTATAGCAAGCAATCTGCTTTCCTGAAAGAGCTGAGTTATAAGGACAAGAGTATCCCATGTCAAGAAGAACACACATCCAATGACTGAAATCCCTTTCAACCTGAAGTCCACCCTAGGAACTTTTCACACTGGCTCTAGTGAGAAGAGTGTAAAATCCTCACACTGTCAACAGAGGCCAGGGGAAAAAGAAATAGCCCAATGCAAGCTGTGCCAGTGCTACCCAACACACTGCTGCCAGCAGAAAATGACAGCACAGCAGCAGCACAGGTTTGCCTGTGCTGGACACAAGCTCTCCAGACTGTTTTGATACAGATTATTTCACTTCTGCCATCTCCGGTGCTCAGGACAGGTGCATCTAGATGTTAAGGCACTTTGCCCAGGCAGGCTGGCATTAATGTCCTCTTAGGATACACTCTGATGCAGAGCCTCTGAAGGCAGCTTTCAGGCAGGAGAGGCAGGGAGTGTCCCAAATGAGCCATATGGAGCCATATTCCCACAGTCCTGAGGACCTGTCAGGCTGTGGGTCTGTTCCTCCTCTGACTGCCTATCCTTCCCACTGTATTTATTGCAATGGCTGTATTTATTGACTGGGGTGTACTTATTACACCTTTGTGTACAAGAGTCTAGGGTGCAGAAAGCACCACCTGTGCTCTGACCCAGTACCCAACAATGTCCTCCTCTCCCTTCTGGGCTGCGCTGGGTACTCCCTTCCGCAGCACAGAAGTGCAGCGGGGCCCTCCCTGAGGCCCACCATGCCAGGGCACCTCCCAGCTCCAGGACCACAGCCTGCAGCCAGCCCCCGGGCTCGCTTGCCTGCTGCTCCTCTTGCCCAGGTAGCAAATCCACACTGCTCCACATTAGGGGCAGTTTCTTTCCCCCCCAAAAAAGCGTTATCAGCTCTTACTCCTCTTACTCCTCTGATGGTATGCAAGCTTGACAGTGATCACATTTGCATGATTTTAACACTACAGATTTCCACAGAGCTATTCAGCCCATCTACTTCTGATCTACTCATAGTAAAAGCAGCATAAGACTCAGGTAAATTCAGGCTTTTGAAGTAAGCTGCTAGCCTGGTTCACTTACAGCTCAGTGGAAAACAAGCTGTTACTGTCAGCTGTCAGGAACCTGAATAAAGCTTTGTTAAGGGCCCCTCTATCTCTATTTTTGGTTTGGGTGTGGCATGGAAAAAGCAATATTTACCATCTCAGTAGCTGTGCCCTTTGTGTATTTGTTTTCATATTCTCTTTCCCCATGTGAATTTAGCAGATGTTGCACAGCTTGATATCAGCCCTGTATTTCTGTTGTCAGAGTTTGTGTATGTCTCCACTGAACATTAGTAATGAATAGGCAATGTCTGTGCAGCAAAGATACAGATTTGCCAGGCACCGTTTCAGAGGCAAACGTGAATAAAGACCAAAAATACCATAAGATTTCATTTGCAATGTAAATGAAACAAAAGCTACAGTCATCAGCCCTGAACTGAAGGCCTCCAGGGGCCTGAGAAGCTATAGCCACACACGGGCCATTTTCTGTCCTTAACATCTCTTTTTAAATTAAAATAACTTAGGAATATTTTCCATTGCTTTGGATGAATGCATAGAGGTTGCTAAAAGCCTAGTCCATGTTTACCAATATGCATTAAAAACTAATGTTCAGTGCAATTATCCAATTAATTACCTTCTATAAAAAGATTTCCATTCACTTTATGTTTATATACAGTATAAACATACAGACTTGCTAATGCACAGATGATCAAAAAACCGCAAAGGCAGTTTAAGAAAGCAGAGCAAAGCCCAGGACAAAGAGTTAGAGGCTAGGGAAAAGGCCACTTGCTGCTTTCAGAGCCAATACCAGCACCAAGTATTCATCAAACTACAGCCTTAGCGTTGTTTCATTTCTCTGCCATCCTTCCATGATAACACTTTACAGTGGCACCACCGAAATCAGTGCAGCTGGACTTTCCTCCTGGAGAGAGTGAAAAAGTGAGAGAATACCTGTTTTGCTCATAGCACATATTGTTACCCACAGTTTACATGTGGGGCAAGGCCAGGTTTGAGAGGCAAGGAGCTAAGTCAGCCCCATGGCTCTGTGCAGGAGGCAGAATTTGAAGCCAAGTCTCCCAAACACTCTAAGAGCCAAATCTGCCTCTAGAGCCCAACTCTTTAAAAATCCAACCCAGTGTCAGTAACTTTCTTGCCATGGGGCAATATGTCAGACTGGCCAATAAATAAAGTTCTAACACAGGCAGCAGGTATTTGCTTTATGATAGAGCTGAGACACACCATTTATAGCCACGGCATGAACTCTTCGGAACAAGGAGTTCTGCTGGAAATGTCAGCCTGTTGTTAGCATGCAGCATCATGAGCAACTCCACTGCCAAAACACAGTCCAGCAAGTCAGACTTAATAGTGTAATTTTCATTGATAATTTTGGTGAATACAGACCATTCTTTTGCACAGGATTAAAAGAAAGAGAAAGAAGAAGAAGGGGGGGTGGAGGGGTGGAAGGATTTCTAAGCTGGCTTGATACCAGACAACACTAAGTCTTTTAAGGCAATGAATACTTCTCTATAGCTTTCAAGTATTGTTCTACTGAGAGACTGAAAAAGTTTGCAAATGCAATAGAGATAAGCAATTCAGTAATACAACAGAAATGCAGCTGTATTTCACTGCTATCTCACCATTACCATATCTTAGCCACATTTGGACCTTTTTAATGCAGTGGTCAGTACTTTGGATCTGCCTTGTTCTGAGAAATAATTATTGTAGTTATAACATAAAAACTCTTTGCTCTTTTTCACAAAGTTATTGTGTCTTATCATTCCCTTAGCCACTCATCATCACTCAATGTCTGTGAAGGAAATTGTTTCAAAATAACCAAATGGAAAAGTTCACCCGCACTCTACACAGCTCTAGATTAAATTATCTCTATACTTTACACATTAATCTAAGTGCTGTATTTAAAAGAAAAGAAAAACCCTTTGAATCAAAACGAACTCATGTAAGAGAAAAAGTCACATCACATAAAAGGGTCTTTATTAAGGTATTGTATCAGAGTCTTTTCTTGAAGATTTTTGAGTGTGACTTTTAGCTTTTTATGTATTTTTCTGTTTTAAAAGATTTGTTATCCATTTTCACAGTACTTTGTAACTATGGCCCAGATAATCCTCTGCTTTTCTGCTCTCTGCTGACCATTCTTTATGTGAAATGTTCAGGAATAATCAGGTAAAAAGTGCATCCTAGTATGTTTCCCACACTTGTTATGTAGAAGCAGTACTGTGTAGGGGGAGTACCTTGAGCAATGAAACTGGAGGAAAAGACACACACACACACCCCAAAAAAAAGAGGGTGAAAGAAAAAGAAATGCATCAGGTGTATTAATATATTTAGGCTATGTTTGATCTGAGAGCTGATACGGATATAACCTGATAAAGAAATTGGTTTATATGGTTTATACTGTTTTAGAAGGATTCCTATTTTTTTAGTGTATGTATTTGATCCTTCTCAAACATCCCCATAGCTGACTGGGTCTAAGTAGTTCTACTTACAGGCTACAAGATCATCTCAGAAATAATTGCTTGAGCCAGGCACACCATAGCCTTACCATTCACTGAAATACCACGTTCTAAACATTTGGTGCCCCTAATGCTAGGCATTCATCTGAACTGTGGACCACCAATATCTGACATAACTAACAATATTACCGTTTTGCTCACAAAATAAACCAACTCTGCTCCCACAACATGTCAAATTCTTCTGCTGAGGAAAGGATCTTCTTTAGGTGTCAACTATGTAAGGAAAGTTTGAGTTTGACGTTTGTTTAAGATGAGCAAAGTCAGATTTTTCTTTCAAACTCACTGACTCATCTGCATCAAGTATATTGTTCTCCAGGTTTTACATTTACTTCTCCCACTCCATTCTTCTGTATATGCCTTAGCCCAAACGCTGTGCCTTATGCACAGCCTGATTCTCAGACCTGCTAGCAGCCATGAATCTGGGCAGGAGGCTGAGTTGTTAATTCATGGTGTTCTCTTTCAGTCTTGCCAGGAAAATACATGTTTTGGCTGAACAATGAATTTATAGCATGTGCTTTGTGGGTCATACCTACTCCTCTGTGTAGGATTCACTTTGGGCTAGCCGTAACAAACCAAGGTTTTAACTCTTGCAAACTCAAGCTATTTATAAACAGGTTTCAGTATCTTTGCCTTCTGTTTACATTCCAATTTGAAGATACAGTTATAACTTGAAATCTTCCCAAAAGATTTTCCAGTCTGCCAGCCACACAAAATACAATTTTTTTTTTCCTGTATCTACCTAAATTTCCTTTGAAACAATGAAACCAACTTCGTCTTTTTTCCCTGTGGGTTCTGTTTGCTCTTCAAGGAGCTGAAGTTCCATGTTCCTCCCCAAACCTGTTGAGTTGCCTTAACCTGTTAAGCTGCCCTGCATGTTAAATTGCCTTTGTCACACGATTTTGAAGTCTGTAAGCCATTGATTCTTCTAACCTTATGAAATTATTTTCCATTCTCTGTATCACTCCAACTTGATGCAAAGACAAATCTGCAAAAATTGTTTCAAAAGGCATGTGTTTGAGATGAGCCCCAGAAGCACAGCTTATTGCAAATCTGTGGTTTGCACTACTGTAACAGCTGCATTAAGTGAGTATTTCTTAGGATAAAGTAAACCTGACTGAATATCTCTGAAGTACATTTAGGACAGATAATCCAGCAGTGGTATGCTCTCTGTGCTACAGGGCTTGTATTGTTCAGTATCATGCCATGAAAGAGCCTAGATTTGTATGTTCTACTCTTGACATGAAATAAAGTTAATCATAGACTGAGAATTCTTTGTTCAGGAAAACAGATTTTTTTTTCTGGCCTGTTCAATTCTACTTTATCTCACATTCCTACAGCCTGCAATATTATTCTGTCCACAGAGCGCACTGTGCAGTGCAACCGCAGTTGAACAGTTCACGTAGATACTGGCACAAATTCTCTAACCCAAGGACTGAGTCCATCAAGAGCCACCTGTTTTCTAGGTTTGGCCTTCTGTTTCCCAATCTGTGCAAGTGTCTATTGTTACCCTGCAGGATTTGTACTTTATTCAGGTTGTTTTCATTTTCCTCATCTCCATGGCATCATTGGAAAGGAGCATAATATCCAAAGATAACATAAAAAAGCCTTTTGTGCTCCAGGAGATATACAGGGTTTCTTGAATAAGGCTCTGAAAATGTTGCAAAAGAAATTATGTGAGTAAATATACTACCACCCAGGAAAAGCCATGCTCCCTCTCCCAAGCAAATGGAAAGTTTAACTCCATCAAGCCCTGCAGATTCCAGAGTCCTCCATCCTCAAATCTCCCTCATCACACAACTCTCGCAGCTCATTTGACAGAAGAAAAATTAAGCTTAAGATGGCAAAGACCCCATTCATTTATGCCAAGAAAATCCCACACAATTTAGAATTAATCAATAGCACAGAAACCCCCTCCCACCTACCACATGGAGCCCAGTCTCCAAAAATCTGCAGTCTCTCTCTCTAGGGTGGTATTTAAAACAAGCCTGTTTGTAGAACTAGCTTCACCCTCCTCCCATGCCACATTTCCACATGAAAAGATCTTTTGCTACTTTTCTCCCATGGAAAAAATAACACATCTATGTAGAAAATGAAGGATAGAGCATCATAAAGCCTGGAAAAGCCTCATCTGAGAAAATCTTCCCCTCACTGAGCCAATACACTTTTCTCCCACTAAGAAACACTTATTTCTAGTACAGCAAAAAGCAACACAAACAAGACTTAGCACTCGTGTAGTGAACCCTTTTCAAAGGACTGTTAACAAAAGTATGCCTGAAACAGAGCCTGGGCTTCACCTTTCTTCTTTCTCCAGGCTGGTTTGGTTTTTTTTGGTTTTTTTTTGCTTTCCAGGGGGCCTAAAGATCTCTTTATGGAAGCAAAGATTGCAATTGAGTGCCACAAAGCTTTCCATGAATGGCCTTTTTGAAGCATCCAGGTGAGACGCCTGGAAGAGTCTGCGGTGTTTGTTACTCACAGCGTGCAATTCCCCAGCTCCCATTATACTTCAGGGCTTTTGCCCCCTTCCTTCCTGCAGGATTTCCTCACATAAAGAGGCTGTAGGTGCTTTGCCTCTGAGTTACCTTCAGTTTTTTGCAGTATTTCCTTGCTTGTGTTACAGCAGCATCTACAGGCACCAGAAGTGATAAAGACCCTATTGCTCTGGCTGTCACAGAGACACCTAGTAAGACGTACCCTATTTAATCTATAAATGTTTACCTAGACAGTTCCAGACTGGATCCAGACTTCTGGCACCTGCTTACTTTAGGGAGAATAAGGAAGCATAATGCAGTCCCATCTTGCTTATTAGTAAAGAATACACTATCCCTGAGAAATAAACGCTCTGGGTTTTAATCCCTTTGGATTTAGGAGGCATTTAACCACATGTACCTGAAATCCCAAGTGATGGGTGACATCATGAGGTTATTACACAATGTGTGGTGGCCACTGCCTCATGTGGTTTTGACAGCAGTGGGTTCTGGTGTCTGCCTTGTGCGTGAGGTGGACTCAGCTCACCCAGAACAGCAGGGACTCATCAAGGAAATGCCAGGTTTGTGAACCTTAAGTTGCTTTGGACAATGTGGCTGTCAGGCTGCCTTGCTCAGACAGAAGGGTACCTGCCACGAGGGGCAAGCCCAGTAACAGGACTTTAGAGAGCTACACTGATTCTGTGGGGCAAAATCTTATACATAATAGGCACTAATATCCCACACAGCTAGGTAGGGCCTTTGGGAATTGTTCTGCAGTGATGCAGCACTTGACCGCTGCTGGAGCTGGGCTGGAGCTGTGTCCCACAGACCACTTGCTCCTGCAGCCCACCCACCATTGGGGCAACAGAGAGCACAAGCAGGCAGCACCAGCAGGAAAGCCACAAACAGACTGCTGTATGTTAGTCAGACCTCGTAATCAAAGCCGTCCTCCCCAATCATTACTCCACCCAAACCACACAGCTAATTGCCCTAATACTAATGTTTGCCACCTGTTTCCTCCTTCTTAGGCTGTACCTATGGAGACATCCTTTCCCTAAGCCCAAATTCCCAAGTTTCCACACTTCTTTCATGCCTGTAAAACTTTCTGAAAAAGTAGTAAATGAAAAAAAAATAATAATCAGGGGATCTTTCAAAATAGCTTGAGCTAGCCAAGCTTTGTTTCTTTTGTACATTATGTGCAATGTATTCCTTTCCAGAGGCAACAACAGTGAAAAGTTTCCACTCCCCTCTCTCCCCACCCCCACACAGTCTGCAGCAGGGCTGGTGTTTTAAGACAATGTCACAACAACACAGGCATTGCAAATTAAACAGCAGGCTTGTTTTGTGAAGTCTTTTGTTGGTCTCTGACTATTAAATACCACCTGAATAAGGGGACTCCTTTGTTAAAGGAAGAAAGGAGGAAATCGGCAGAGCTGCCTCTCTGTCCTCTCACCTCTGGGGAAAACCTCTCCCCCCTATTGCTGGGGGCCACCAGATGCTGTGCTCAGAGCCAGTGCCCAAGGGGACACCTTCAAGACATCCTCAGCTCCAGCTGCCTTAGGACAATGCATGGTTTCAGGCATGTCTGTGGTTCACAGGCTCCCACTTTATGGGCTTAGATTAAGCTCTAGCCACAGCAGACTGGGGGGCGGCGTTCAGGACTTCTCTTCATTGTGAATCTTCAAATTCACTTTTTTCCTTTTCAGTACATACAGCACAAGGAATAGGTGAGAAAAGGTCCATCTCTTGGCAGCAGTTCAGCATCACAGAAATTTAGTTGTGACAGGAAACTACACAAGTCACTCACATGTCACTTTTGCTGGAAGAAAGTTTTGCTACAGAAAAAATAAAAATATAAACTTGATATATTTAAAGGATTTCAAGAGATAATATGCCAGATAGCACACTGAAAAAGCCTTCTTTTCTGTAAAGGACAAGAATATCTTATTCCTTCAGACTGCTTCCTCACCCTATAACAATGAGCCATGTAGACTGAAACTTGATCAGATAGCAGAAGGGTTAGGAAAGCATCAACTACATTTTTATGCAGATTTGCCAGTATATCCTAGCTGAAATGAATTCTAGTGCCTTTTTGACATGAACAAGGCAGGACTGGATAGGATCTTGCAGCTATCTGGGTCTCCATCAGCAACTCAACCACTTCCCTGTCACTTCACCATCTCATCTTACCAGGACTATGATCTAAACTGGGAAAGAAGCTCGGTTCTTTGGATATCAAACTGGCAGCCTGATAAGGAGCACAAAAACTAAATCTTGATGGTTTTTTGAGGGGTACAAGAACCTCAAAGCTCTCTCAAAAAGGGAAAGACCACCACAAAGATTATCTTATAAAGTTAAGAGAGAAATGGTCTTTTCACAGAGAATTTTAAAAAGAAACCACAAAAAAAAAAAAGTGTGTTTCCTCAACCAGAACAAAGCTACATTTTTTTTGTGGCTTCTGTAAACCAGACTTACTATTCCCCACTCATCCTTATTACCACATGCCATTTGAAAAAATATATACAATAAATGTGGATGTCTGTAAATGTCAAAATGTTGGGAAGTATGTCTGGTGAATCACAACAAAAGACCTGGAACACTGCAGTGCAAGGGACAGCACAGACTCTTACAGGCTCCAGTGTCCCTAGGCCATACAGACATCCCTGCCACTAGGACCTGAGAAACAACTTAAATAGTTGAAGGGAAAAAAGTCCTTATTATTGGGGATAATACTCATTTTTAGTTCCCACAGATTACTTAGGTCCTCAATTAAAGGTGACTGGTAAAAGAAAAGCACTGCATCAATATTGACTCTGGGATGTGTAATAGAGGTCAGGATTTAATTTTAACCTATTTTAACATTAAAAAACCTAGGTTTTGTCAAAGCTGGGGAACCATCCATTGTGAGAATCAAATCACATGACTGAAGGACTGATATCAGACATATCTGATTACACTGCAGAAAAAGGAAGTCTTTACAGATTTAACCATCCTCAGTAACTCCAAAATTTAAGTAAAGCTCATTCAAGATGTGATACATAGCATTTGTCAGTGTAATATCAAAAGGAATACTGATTAACAATAACCTTTGTGCTGTCTGTTTAAAATCCCAGGAATACATACAAATCACGCCAGATAAGTTAAACCTACTAAAGAAGAATAAATACCTGAATTTGAGACTTTTACAGATGTGATCAAAGACTATAAACAGTGAGGATATCTCCCACCATTTAAAACTATCCCTTTAGTTTCAATCCTGCTCATGCAGACTGCAAGTAAATACCAACACCTGGCAAACCCCAAGGAAGCCAGTCTCACACCAGGGCACTGCAGGGGTCCCTCAGCACAGGAGATGTGAGAATCCAGTCTGTATTACATGCACAGCTCTAAAAAAAGCGTGGTGTTGCACTGGCATAGTTAAACTAAAGCAATTCTGTACATAAGAATGATGCGCTGATTTCAAATTAGTTTATTTTGATTAGTTTACTCTTGCTTCACAACAGTGCCTTTTCTGTGGGCAAACAAAGTTTCAGTCTTAAGTAGGTGCTTGGACTGTCAGTCTCATAGGATTAGCAACTTTAAATTAAGGAATAGGTTACAAGAAAAAATAATTTCATGCTTCGAAAAGAACTTATAATTATTTCAAAGGCTTGGAACCTAGAACAATCACTCCATAATCTTATCCAAATGTTGATGTCGTCAATGCATTTTAAAGCAGCTTTTAATTAAGTTAAATAAAGAAAACAGATGCTGCTGAAGAAATGCCCAGTAAGAATTTCTATTTCTAGATAAACCTGCTTTAAATGCATAACCAATTCTGCTAACTGTGGGATGTGATGCACACGACTGAGTTTATAGGTGTTTAGTGAGAGTTTTGTGCCATTTAATATGTCACTGTGAGCAGTCAGCACAAAGATAATGATATAAATACAGAAGAGTGGGCCTATAACCTCCACTTCTAATTTAAAAAGTACATAAATTGCGTAAGTCATATCCAGTAGCATTTGCTCTGGGCTGCAACCGCGTTTACTTTCCTTCTAAAAAGTTTCATCTGCCCAAATCAAAAAAGTCCTTTTTCAGTTTTCTTAGGTCAGATGAGCATAAATACACACAAGGCAACCATTCAGGGAACATTTTCTGTATCTAAACTCTGTCAATTAATGGTGCTGTAACCCAAGTCCCATCCAGGCCATAACATGATCTTAAGAAAGTTAAATTGTATCAGTGTGGAAATCTGTAGAAGAAAGGAAGAAATAAAATTAGGTCAGTCTAATTGAATTGCAGTAGCTTGTCTGAAAAACACCTTTGCTACCCACTTTGAAAGGACGTTAGGGACCACGTTACGGAAATGGTTTCATTTTCAAAATCTTCATTACTGCCTGCTTTGCCAAGATGACTCAAAATCTTCATCTTTGCTACTGCCTGCTTTGCTCAGAGGACTCACTGCTGATACATCCTCCTGAGCTTTTATGTGGCTGGAGGATGAAAATATTGCTAGCATTAAAGCTAGAACTTTCAAAAGGATCAGGAGAAGCTAGCGTCAGCAGGACTTCATGTGCCTTTTAGGCCCTTATGTGCACATTAAGGTTTATCAAAAATGCCTAATTTTCTCACCCAGAGGAGCTACCCTAACTGCAGTCTGGTCTTGGTCTGTTTTATGCAGCGTGCTGCCTGCACACAAAGCAGAAGGAGAAAAGGGTAGAGCTGTTGACCACTTTGGCAATGGGGCTTTCTGGCCTTTGGGAACAACTTTACACCTCTCACACAAGTTGAGCAACTTCAGGAAAAGCAGTAAGCCTCGAGTAAGCCTCGTACTAAAACCTCACCTCACTGACACCAGCTCCAGCCTTGGCTCTCCAGCACTAGATGCTCTGGGAGAGATGCAGATGCCAGGAAGCTGTCAGCCAAACTCCCCTGGACTGCAGTCCCCATCCCCTAGATGTGACAGGGGTGTTCACACTGTGGGTGAAAGTTGCAAAAACAAATATGTATGTCTTTTCGAGCATATATTGGTTACATTTCTTACTGATGTAAGATGAGCTACATAAATGTACACCAACTATAAAATAAGGGTCCATCCATTTGTTCCACTCAGTATCGTATTTCCTAAGTAAGAGGAAACCTGGCTCCACCCTTTCAACAAAAACTCATTTTCAAAAGGAGAATGTACCCTATCAAAAGCAGGAGAAAGAAGCAGCAGCCACTGTGACTCACTTATCTTTCTAACTAGAGGAATGTGCACTATTAAAAACTAACTTTGATAGTGTAGGGCTTTCCACACACTAACCACAGCAAGCAGGAATATATATATATGCCCATAACAAAAGTGATGGGGAAAGCCTGCTCCCAAGCCTGTGTTTGCTAGCACTGAATATTCAAAATGTCACCTGAAGCACCTCTATTCCACATTGGTTCATTCTTTGTGTCAGTGTAATATTCACACAATTACGAACTATAATGAACAAGTGCCACTCTGAAGCTGGGGCCTTAAAGGTTGCATATGTTATCCAAATATATAAGTGAATGCTAAGCACATTGGGATTCTTTCAACCACAAATCTACGTAATGACAATTATTTAAAATATTGCAATAGGAGAGTCATATTCAGCTAATTATAACTCAGAACATTTTGCATTCCTCAGTTTCCCCATATTCATAGCCTTCAGCAAAATATATTTCTTACCTCTACTAGCACAATCTTTATTAATAAACCATTTATATAAGTTAGTTTTTGAGTGAATCTCTAATCTTCTGACAGGATTATAGACATAATGTGTTTCCTCAAGGGATTTTTCTACTTACAGAATCAGCCTGCAATCTTCTGTCTAAATTGGAGCCCGTGATTTAATGTCATCCACTTCCACATCCTCAAAAACAGGAATGGAGGGAAATCCCATTTCTACAGGTAGCTCCCCATGGCTCTTTGCTGACAGAAGAGCTTATAAGCTTATGACAGTACATTACACTCTTCAGAAACCTTCATAATTTTTATAGCTATATTAGATGTTCCTTTGTCATCAGTGTCTGAATGAAAATAGTCAGAGACTGGGAGATGACTGAGTGTCTGGGAGTACTGCTTACAGAGCCAGGTCCTAAACAAAGTAGCTGCAATCCAGATAACTGGCAAGACTGGCTAATCACATGGATACATTTGCATCAGGTAGTGCATGCCACATCAGACAGTTCTAATGAAAAAGGTAGTGGAAAGAGAAGACAGACATCCACACAGTACACCCATGTCCCCTTCACCTCCACTGGTAAATACACGATTTTTTTGTAAGAATGTAGACAACACAAGCTCCCCAGTAAGTGCAAGCAAGGAAAAAATCCATGGCAGGTCTTCAGAGGGGGGCTGCAGGGAGCAGAGCATCAGGGAAACAGCACGAGGTCAGGCTTACAGCACATCCTTGGCTCTGCCCAGCTGTAATTCACCTCTTACTGTTAGGTGACACCATGGCATTACAGCCAGGTACTGAGCCTCAGCATTTTCCAACACAGCACAAAAAGGCTGAAAACAAGCCTTTCCCCCAATGCATCCCCATGAAGCTCCAGACCCAATGCAGAGATAGGTTAAACAGCTAAAAGCTGGCATAACTTGCAAATAAATCCCTGCCTTTAATTTGTCAGATGCTTCAGCAATCAAGCAATAAAACAACACAGAGCTGAGTCTAACACTCATGTACAAGTGATTCACAGTCCAGCTTTTACCAAGCTTAAGACCACACAAGCTTCTTCCCCTTGGAGGAAGGCCCACTGCAATGGAGAAGACATGGTAGAACATGCAGCAATGAAGGCTAAACTGCAATAAATTTCAGTTCACATTAATACATGTTGTGAACCCTGGTAAAAAGAAGACATGCAACCTTTTCCACCTTCCATACACTGAGAATCACCTTATCCAGTAATGAGGTAAGGCCAACATCTGGGCATGATGATGTGCTTTTTCAGCCATCCCTACATAAGACCCCAGAGCATGCAACACAGCCTTTACACAAAGTTGTGATGATGAAATCAGGCTGATGAAGATTTTTTACAGGATAAAATGCTGCCAGGTGTAGCTTTAATAATAACTTAAGTAATTATTAAAGTCTTTTGATTAAAGCTGTTATATAGAGATGAGAAAGCTAAAATATATATTCTACAGTTAAATTAAAAAATGTTCTCTTATAACAAACACAAAGACCTAGTGCACCAGTCACCCAGTGTCTGGCATTCTTTGTGAACATTTCCCAGAATTACTGATGTCAGTGTCTGGCCAGTACAGCTATAAGTGTGTTAAATATTTAAACTTAGAAAAGAAGCAGCATTTTTTGACTGACATTTTTTATGGATGTTCTTGTTTTGGCATGACTGTTTAAAAACCAAGGATCGTGGATCTTGTCAGAATACAAGGATGGACAGGGAAGAGAGGTCTGAGGATTTTGCCTGATTAAAATGTGCAGTGGCTTGCACTCTTAACACTCACTCTGAATCTTAAGTTCCAGATAAATATTCATAAATGCACTCACCACAGGTCTGGAAATATTGTTCAGAAATTTAGAGGCCTGATTCTCCTTGAATCCCCAGATAGGTCCTGCCCAAAACCTCTCTCTAAGCAACAAACAACAACAAAAAAACAACAAAAAAGCTAGAACTGATACCGTTAGTACAACATCACAGGGTTCAAGCAATCATAGGAGAGTCGATGCCATTCTGCACCTAAAGTTTTCAGAATGCTCTCACACCTGTAGGCAACACAGGGAATATAAAGCAACATTCAACCATTTTTTCAGTATTTTCAAGCTTATCCCTCAGTATTTGAATAAAGCACCACTGTTATCCAACTTAGAGATTAACTCCACATCTCAGACATCCATACTAACCAAAAAGACCCATCAATATAGAAGAGCTCAAACAATGCTCAGAATAACTCTTTCTTCTAAAAAAAGCTGCATTTCTCAGTATACATTTTTTCAAAGTCCTCTAGCTGTCTAGACAGCAAAATCCTACACTGCATAGTAGACTAAAGGGAAAGTGTAACCATCTTTTTATATAATATAAATACTGGAGAACATTCAATCAGGTCAAAAAAGGGACTAGTTCAGAATGGAGCAAACAAAATTCTTCCTCCAGCATAAACAGTCTGGGCAATTGCTGTCTATAAATTTGTTACCAAGGGAAAGAGTGTAATGAGGTTTCCACAGAAAACAACAAATGCTATCCAGCATCACAACAGTGAACATGATATCAAATATAAGTTTTTAAAAAGTAAAAAGTTTTAGGAGAATGTAAATCTTCAAACTTGGAGACTTAAGCCACGTTTGATGTGATGTAAAAGTTGCATAATACCAGCTCCCTGAGGAGTGTTTGCACAACTTCTTCTGAGGTATCTGATGTTGACTACAGCACTGAACTGAGGTCCGATCCAGCCTGACAGTTTCTGTCTCTCTTTACACATAATAAGGTAGAATTAAAAATACAAGAAAAATAAAAAATCCTCATGATCCATTGCAGGGACAGTTTTAAAAAGAATAAGCTTTT
>VYZV01033982.1:1391-20862 GCA_013401275.1 Pandion haliaetus
GCAGTAAGGTGTCTAGCATTTTTTCCACTTTGCTTGAACAGTATTTATTATGGTTAATGGAGAGCTTTAATCATGGAGTTAATCTGAAAATTAAAATAAACTAGAATGTCAAATAACCTGTGCGTTCTAAATTGCAGAAGTCACTGATGCTCATTAGTCAGATTGAAGCTGCAGTTGTGTTCTGCAGAAAGGCAAATAGAGAATCAAAAAATTAATTCTGTTTTCTCAGCATTAATTTCTAGTGCACTTACCTACACAGCTGCTGCAGTCCTATTATCTGACTCATTACTTTGTAAACTACTTTGAGATATCTTGAATGTGAAAGCTGCCCTATAAAGCCATATTTATTTCTATAACCCTGAGCACTCTGCACAGACTTAAAAGCTCCCCCCTTCTCCAGTATGACAGGGGAATGATATGACTTAATGTGCCATATACCACTAACTGTGGATTGAAGAAAAATGACCTTGAACTGAGAGGCAGGCATTTTACATTGTAAAGCAGACACTTAAATTTACCTGTCAGCTGGAGGGGGGCGGGGAATCTTACCTCTGCATAGTTTAGAAGGCAATGTCAATCCAACTGTTTATTGCTTTGAACCCCCTGAGAGCTTGATTGCTGACCCAGGCAGTTTCAGGTGTGATCAGCGTGAATGTTGATCAGTATGTGGTAGAAGGGAGGCTCAGACCATTAGTTTCAGCCATGAATTTTCTGTGTCGTGGTCATAGGGAAAACTGGAAATCTGTAATAGCATGAAATGTTACTTGTCTGTTTAGGAATAGAGCATGATTCATGTTTACCTGGAAGGAAGTTACGGGAAGAACAATCCTTCCACCTCACGTCCAGTTCAGTCATGTTTTGTACACCTTGCAGTCTCCTTACTTTACTGAATAGATTGTTGCTTTTGTAGGAGACACTTAGAGCAACTTTGTATTCTCTTTTACCAGTACTCTCTGTAAAGTGTAAGTATCTGACACACTGTGACAGTCTACTTGAACAGGCCAAGTCCCCATAAGCAAAGCAGAAATAGTGTGGGAGGGGAAAGGGGGACACAGACTACTGAAGTGAGTTGTGCAGTTACACAGCATTTCAGTGGCAGAGCTGAGAATGGAGATGAGGTTTCCTGATTCCTAAAGCAGTATCTTTCTTCCTGGCTTATGCGAACAAGCCAGGTAGCAAGCCCATGCCATTTGGAAACATCAGTTCTTCTTGTCCTTCTCATACAAAGCCAGGGAGAATATTTCATCTAATGAGTTTTGTCTTGAGACCTCTAAAATTGCATCCAGCAAATCTGTAATCATGATTGAGCATATAATTGCATCTTGTCCTGCTGAGAGCTTAAAAATTATGAGCAAGAAAAGCATCTCCAAACGTGAGGGGACAAGAATAAGGTCTAGAGAAAGGATCTGTCTTAACTGGAGTGTCCCCAGTGACCTTTAAACACTTTAGGAAATTGGAAGCATGCATTCCTTGCAAACCCAGGTTTCCCGCTCCCCTTTTGGGGATACTTTGTGCATTGAGTCATGAAATGTGCCAGTCATCACTGCAAAGCACAAAAGGCAACTTGCAGATGTGGAAGAGGAGAGATGAGAAATGTCAAGGGTGACTGAGGTGTTAGTTGCATTGCAGTGTGTGTGGGATTTCTCAAGGAATGAGAAAGTGTGGGTGTTACGAGCATGAGACCTAATCCCATTTATTCAATTACATGAGCGCTGCATCCAGGAGAGTACTTACCTTCAGGTTAGCACTAGTGTCTAAAACTTACGACTTGGTAAAGGTGTGTGTGATTTAGATTTGGGCAGTTCTGCAAGGTTTTGCTTTATACTTAAATCCTGACAAGCATGTCCTTTCCAAATCCTACATACCTGCTTGCTGAAAGCAATGCTGAGACTAAACCCATTGAAATTAAACTGTATTGGCAGTTTTCTGTGTGGCTGGATCCCAGCTTCCCTGAAACACTTAAAATCTGGTGCCAGTCCTCTCACTGCAGTCTGGAGGCCTGTTTCTAGGTCCAGCTACAGACTCAGGTGGCCCATGAGAAGCCATCAGGGCATTCATAATGCTGCCTTGCATATGAATAATTAGAAATGGGTATAGGTTGTAACATGATGGAAATTTTGATACTCTTGAGGAAGTATCTCACCTTATTTACACTTATACTGACCTTTTTCAGAGTTTTCTATAGGCATGAACGACCTCCACAGTAAATGTCAGCTTCTGATTAGAATCTTTTACATGGGTAGTTTTAAGCTCAATTTTTAATTGCATAATATTACCATAAGAAAGCTGCATTGAAATTGAAAACTGTCCTAAACAAAGTGGCTATTGGGTTAGGAATCTTTTCACTCTTTTAATGGCGATGAAGTGGTTTCAAAGAGGCTGTCAGTTGCTTTGAGGTAGTGTCTGCTGTGGCTTTGTTGTAAAATTTCTCATATGACTTTCTGGTGGTTTGTGAGTGCGGGCCATTCCTGTAGGATGGTAGAGATGGGGCCAGGCTGCAGCTGGATGCTGTGTAATATTCCCATGTTGCCTCTTGAAAAATGTCTCTGTGCTTTCTCTATTCATTTCAACTACGTATCTCATTCATTGTTACACACTGGGGCCCCAATCTTTTTCTCTTTTTTCTTTTTCTTTACTTGCAAATAGATTTATTTGTGGTTGTAAAATCTGTGTGTGTTTGGCCAGCTAAGGCTTCAGAGAGCTACTTCTCTCCAGATTGTGTTGTCTTATGTCACGTTTTTGGTCCAAATTTAAGTTTTATAGCGGGATCCATGTTTCCAGGAAACCTGTAATTCTATGGGCCAAGCTGGTTTTGTGTCAGTTCTGCCTGTGATTATCAGATATTCAGTCAGTGTATCAAACAGCAGTCATGTTTACATTTAATAGAAACTTTCCTGTTTTTCTAAGAAGCTGCAGAGAATGGTTGGCAGAAAGGAGGCGAATACGCCTTTGCTCCACACCTTCAATGTGGTATGTCCCAGTGCATCCCAATTCAAATGAGGGAAGAGCAGCAGCATCTTCTCTTGCCTCTCACGATCTGTAGTCCCTGCCTGGATGCAGTGCTTTCAGGATGGGTGGAAAATCTCTGTTCTTGAAGGCATTGAGGTTTCTAGCTTATGCTGAAATCCATGAGAACGAAGTACCCAAATACTGTACCTTGAAAACCTGGGCTGCAAGGTCCATTTCTTGTTAGAGAAGTTGAAGAAAACGTTCTGTTCATGCTGCTTCCACTCTGGCCTGACATTTATTTGACATTGAAAACATCAAATTGGTTTTTTTGGATGCTTGGGAGACATTTGAGTTGCCTGACAGCAGCATAGTGACTGTAATTGAGACAGATTAGAGGCACTGGGCTGCCTTTGGGTGCATGTGGCAGCTTTCATGAAATGGAGGGAGGAACTGAAACATACTTTTGACTTTGGAAGCTGTAGCAGGAATTAATTAGCAATTTCAGGACACAAACAGGATTGGAGGAAGTGTTTGGGTTGGTGTATAATAAATTATTTAATAACATGAGGGAGTCTTTCCATATGGCACTTGCTTATAAAATGCTTATAAAGGCAAGATTGCAGGACTCTGCTTGTAATGAACCAAACAGGCTTCCATTATCAGTTCTGGTGATTAGGAATCACTGACCTTTCATTTCTCTATGCTGAGACTGGACCTGCTAGCTTCTTCTCAGCTTGGATTCTGATAAACTTTCCCCCAAAAAGGTTAGTTGTTTATATCCAAATACTTCTTTCCTACTGGGGAGTATTCTGAAGTGTTTCACGTTTCCATGAGGGTAGATCCACTGGAGAATAGACAGATTTATTCTTCCTTCTTGTTTGAGGAATTTAAGCTGTGGAGTTCTGTTGCTCTTCACTGCCTTAAGCAGACGGGCCTCTAACAAGCAACTGAATTGATATGAATACCTGTGTAATGGCTTATGACCATTTATGAGATTTTATATAAAAATCATGATGGGAAGTGGGAAGTACAAGTAGACTTGGTGAAGCATGAATAACCCAGAAAGGAGCTTTCAAATTGGCTTCCAAGCATAGTTCAGTGTGCATGAGCTCTGAAAGGTTTGGGTTTTTCTTGAAGTTGTTTTTCCCTTGGCACTGAAGATAAAAGTCAGACAGGCTGCGAAGGGGAGAACCTGACAGGTGCCAGCCCAGGTGGAAATACTGCCTGTTGATCCTTGTTTGTCGCAGCAATAAGCAGCACCCATTGCTGATACATCCGAACGCTTGTCAGGAGTATGCAGGCTTTCAAACTGGAGCAGAAGGTCCCTCAGCAGCAGGACAGCATTTTGAAACGCAGTCAGTGGAAGCCCCCATAGTCCCATACCTGACAAAGCAAACCTGTTTCTGTAAACTCTCAAGTGATAGAGGCTTTTGTTTTGCCTTGCTGGTTAAGATTCAGTGCCAGCACCCCGGTGCGTAAAGGCAGGGAACGGCTGATCCCAGAAGGTGCTGTATGTCCCCCCCACACCCCAACTCACCACAGGCATGGTGGAGAGAAATAGCATCCATGGAGGTCTGGAGGAGTGTGGCTGCTGCATCCAGGCAAAGCAGCGGGCGCTTGCTGCAATCACCCACCAGCCAGGCTGCCAGAACTGCTGGCTGCTGCCTTTTCTCAGCTGCTAGCTCTGCGGTACCACCTCGTGTGGGTAAGCACAGAGTCCTCCGGTCTGACAGCTGGTTCCCGCCTGATGCTGGATCTTGCAGCTTTGCACTGTATAGTGCTGTGGCCTCTCTTCAACTCCACAGCCCCCTTTGAGCTTTGATTTACTGGCCTACTATGTCTGATGTAAGTCATATAGCAAGGGAGGGCACTTAGCGGGACCATACCCAGCCTCAGGATCCAGTGCATTTCATACAGTCTCACTTGGAGACAGGAAAGAAGATACTCCAGAGGTAAGAAAGTTTTCTGTGCTTTTTCCACCTTTCTTGCATAGCTCGGTACTTAATGTCTGAGGGTGTGTGGATATTTCAACTAAATAAGTATTGCCACATAGGTGTTTTTATTTTGCTGTGCAGCTGCCTTCTGCAGTGTTTCTTCCCTTTTTTGTGCTTCCCTGCTTGCTGGGGTTTTTTGACAGTACGTTTATAAAGCTGTTCCAACATTTAAACAGTTCTGAATAATGTCAGAATCTTTTTAATAAAATAAATTTATTTAAGTGGCATCTGGAGCCAAGGACTAATGTGTGATTCCTTTTGTAGTATGTTTTTCTCTGCTGACAGGTTTCTGCTACTGAGGTGGGAGGAAGCTAAAAGCTCATTAGCTTCCTGGAGTCAAAGCAGCTGATTGGCATCTGGAACTGCAAAGCTGAGTTTTACAGGGGCTTGAGGCCAAAAAAGGGCAATTTGGAACACATGATCCTAAGTTAAACACACACAAAAGGAAAGAAAATGGCAGGTCTAGGCAGCCACAAATCGAAGGAAGGAGTCCCTTAACAGTGCTGTTGGTTTTCAGTGATGACTCTAGTTCTAAGACATTTGTGTGTTATGAGACTCTTGGACTTACTGGTAAGCTACTAACAGCAACACATTGTATTTTATTACTGGACGTAGCTGTGGTGTGATTTTTTTTTTTTTGTGTGTGGTTTTTTTTTTTTTGTGTGTGGTTTGTTTGGTTTTTTTTTTTTAATGGGCTTTCCTTCAGGGAATCACTCAGTATCTCTCTAATAAACACATTTTATGCGGTAAGCTCAAACCTTCTGACTGTTGGGCTGGACAATTAGTCATCTGCACTGGTAAGGGCAGTGAAAAGAGTCTGTCTCGGATCTCAGGTCTGTTCAGCTGCATCACATGGCAGCTATGATCAGAAAAGCAGTAGCATGCTTTACCTAGCTGTATGTGGGTTTTGTAAGGAAAATATTTTTACCTTGTTTTGGTTTTTTCAGTTTAAGGAAAAGTCCCTGAAAACACACATGTTCTGTTATGTATACATGAATGTATAGCTGTAAAACCACATTTCCTTAAGTTCCCCATCCTCATTACCTTTGCCAGCCATCTCTCTATTTCTTTTGTTCCTTTCAGAAAGCTTAGGTAAATGGAAAGGGCTTGCAGAAAGCTTAGCTAAATGGAAAAGGCTTGCAGTATGCTCCAAAAAGCAGGGAGTTCAAGCCCTACAAAGGCAAGAGAGTAAGCAAGTTCCAGCCTAGAGATTCCTCCATTTTAAAAGCTTTCTGCATCAAGAAGAGAGATCATTTTCATACCTGCTTGTATCAAATGAGACTTTCTGTAGTGTCACCTCATTACTGCGTCTTTCCAGAGTCACAAATAGGGAACAATCTTTGGCTGTGCTATGGTTTTGGATTAGTGTGGCATCCTCACATGTTCTTGGCTTGTGCTTGTTGCTCTGAGGACTGTAAGTTGACACCTCCCTGAGCTTCTGCATTTTCTACTGGTGTAGCTGGCCCAAACGCTGGAAGGCGGACAAGCCAGATGGGCTGGACAGTGTTCTTATCTCTAGCGTGGATTGTGCAGTCCTTGCAATTGCTATCTGTGGCTGAAAAGGAGTGACAACATAGAGCTGTTCGGTGCCACGCACAAGGAGACACCCTTCAGGGCATGTGAGTGGTCACCAAGCACTACCATCGGGGTCCTTTCAGAGAGGAGAAAGAAAACGAGTGGGTCGTGTAATTCTGGACCCTTGCAGAGATGGGAACAGTCGTGTCAAAAGCACCCATGGTCAATAGTAGCAGCAGCAGCACTGAGATATAAAAGAATAAGCGTGGACATTTGACCTTGTCCACTGTTGTTCTGATATTCCTGTTAGGTAGCAGGCAGCATCTGAAAATTCAGGTTTTCCCTCCTAGGGAAGCATAACATGATCGATGACACGCTTGGTATTGATCTTGTATGCATGGGCCAAATTGCTGTCTGTTTAAGAAGTCCCCAGTGCAATGCGCATCATCACTACCCTGTGTCCTTTTGGTATCAGCTGTTAGAGGCACGTGTCCAACCTGAAAGCTTCAGGAAGAAGCTTCCCTGGAGGCAGCAGGCAAGATTGCCCGCATCTGGGAGCATTTGCATTGCTGCTCTCCTGTTGTATTGATCCACTCTCAGTGAGGTCACCAGCCTGATAAGCCTAATCTGTTTGTTGTCTTAAAATGCTGTAGTGGTTGAGACTAGAGTAAGGGACAACCCATAAGACTACTGCAGACAGAGAATTTCTGCAGGCAAGGGAGTGTTCACCCCTAGCTTAGAGTCTCAGGTGTGCCTGAGCTACCAGGAGTACAGTACATGTCATGCTGTAAGCTGGTTATGGGGGAAGGGGAACCTGTACTTCCAAACGTACGTAGCTCACAAAGCATAGACTCCAATGTGTGTTCTGTGTGTGAGAGAGGGAGGGAATGTTATTTAATGTTTGATTTTTAGACACAAATTGCATTTCAAAACAGACTTGCTTTTGGAATAACATGATTGTCCTGTTCCCTTTAAAAGAAAATGCATTCAGTGATCACTGTGAAGTAAATAATGCTGGATCAGAGAAACTGGCAAGAGTGCAAGTGTTAACATTTTTAATGTACTGTACTTAAAGTCTCCAAGGTCAGATGCAAGTCTTCTGAGGCTGGGGTAGAGGAAGCTGTTTACCATCCATTTTAATCATTCAGCCGAAGGGCTTAATGTTAATTTGGGGACCAAAGCATTGTTGCTTGTAACAATGGTGTTTGTCAAAACCAAACAAAAAACACTGCCAAAGGTGACCTTCAAATGCTTAAACTTGCTGCAGTTCACCCACGTGCCTCCTGTCCCTTTCGTTGGAGACCCTAAGCAACTCTCCCATCTCTGCATCAGCCTGGCTACCAGGTATTTCCTGCCCTTCATTAACAGGCCCACCGGGACAGCACATTCCCCTTTTGAACTAGTAGCTTGGGTAGTGCTCTAGTTATCTGCAGCAACTTTCAGATCCTTGTTAAGTCTTAGTCCTCCAGAGCCTTTGCTACTGATTAGTGAACAGAGGAGAGAATGTTGTTAACGGAAAGTCTCTGGTTGCCAAGAGACTTAGCTGCATATGCTTGAAAAAAGCCTTTGTAACTGGGCAGTGTGTCAAACGCTGTTGGGAGAAAATGCTGCTTACAGGTCCTTTGGAGAGGGAAAACTGTATTAGCTTTAAAATGTCTGCTCACAGAAAACAGAAGTGCTGGAACTCACACAAGGTCAAAATGGGTTGTGTTTAACTGAGCTATCTCTTTGTTGAATTGCGTATTTGGATACGAAGTGGAATATAACCAACCTCTTACAAAGCACTCTCTGTAAGAGAAGTCACATTGATGACAGCTTGTGGAGCTTGGGAAACGTAAAGAATAATCGAAATAGCAAAAGACAGTTTGCTTTCCCAGGCATCCTAATTTCTCCCGCACTGCCTTGCCTTCCCATTGCCTTTCCTTGCTGCCTTTCTGTCTTCCCTGCAGTCAGACTAGCTCCTTGCGTTGCTTTTTTGCATACCTCCACTCTTGGTAGTGCTGGTAACATTCCTGTTACATCCTTTGGGGTGGGGGCTTGCTTGCTTCCCTTTTTAACTAGCATGCCATTGCTTCTTTCATTGTGGGAGTATGTGGTAAGCTGGGAAGAGTTTACGTAGTTTTAGAACTTGTGTGTGACTTAGATCAGCTGGAAAGGTCACACACAATGGTGTTCATTTTCTAAATAGGAAAAACTCCTCTTAAACATTCCCTCAAGCCTGATTTGAGTCTCGTGTGTCCCGTATTATTCTGGTTATTCTTTTCAGTACTATTCAAAGGCTGGTCTGTCTTCAGAGCTGCTTGCTGCTCAGTGGCGGATGCTGCATTCATGATTGAATCTCTGCAGTAAGTGTAATACCTGTCCTGACTTGTACTGTACCTTGAAGTGAAAGCTATAGGGACTATTCAGAACCTTACACCTATTATTTCTTCATTCGTTGCAGAAGCTTGCTATGCCTCTGCTGTATGACACTCAGTATTCTGTGTGTATCTGCATCGAGCTGCATTCTCCATTGATTATGCCAAGCATTTGGCTCTGTTGGAGCTGGCTGCATTTTTGCTACTGTTAAGCCTTTCAATTAGAAGACTTTTAAAAGTTTATGTTGGCATTCAAGCTGCTTTGTGCACTGGGTGCTGAAGCACAGCATACAGATGTAATAGAACTGATGGGTCGGGTTTTTTTAAGGATCTGATTACTGGTTTTATAAAAGTAACCAGCTGCCTCCCCCTGGCCTTGTGTGAGGTTTTTCATGTAGTCTACTATAAAAACATACTGCGGGGTGGGGCGTCCTGGGATGGGAGGGTTGAACTGCTTGACTGCTTTGCTGCTTACATGTTCTGAAAACATTTCTGTAGCAAATAATTCTGAACTCTGGTTTACAACTGTTTAACTTGCAAACAATGAACTACACAGGCTGTACTGAAGTTACTTACTAGCCTGTTGTTGGCAGGGCAGGAGTCCAAGATCTGTGGAGCTTTTCTTTCTTGCAGAATCAAATTATTTGTTTCTTTCACTGATGTGATTCTTTACTTTTTTTTTTTTCTTTTGGCTTATAGCTTTCTAGTTGCTTAGCGAGCTGCTTTCTTATTCTACAAAGTCAGTTAGTACATGACCTTGCAGAGAATTTGCAGTTTGGGCTCCTCTCACTCCATCTGCCGGTGGCTGTCACATCTTGCGCTTGGAATTGGCCAGCACAACGGATGTGGCTCAGGGCAAGCAGATCAGCCCTTGAACTTCCATTCCTGGTCAGCACACCCTCGGTGTGGTCCTGGAGTGCATCTCTTGGTTTAGTGTCATCCCGGAAGGAATCCAGGTGGTGCTGTGACTTCTTTGCGTCGGGAACCAAAGCGTAGTAAGTGGAAAATTTGCTTCAAAAGTGGTCCGAACAAAACACTAATGTAAACGTGCCTATGGACACTGCAAGAATGAGTAGCTACCAGAGTTGATTTTAGTGATCTTTTGGTTTTCTTTCCTAGGGCTAGGGGTTTTTTCTTTTTTTTTTTTTTTTTTTTCCTACAGTGTTGCCAGTGTCCTTCCAGCTTTGTATGAAATTTGTCTCTCTCTTTAAAAAGCAATCCAGAGTTTTTGTATGGATAGAAAACGAAGCAGCACATTTCTGCTACAGCAGTAGGAGAACTCTGATCTGACCAGTATCCACATGTGTGTAATTTCCCATGCCTGCAGGGGAAGAATAAAGCCTAAATGGGGTGGGTTGTGAAGGGGAATAGATTTGGCAACCTTGCTTCAAAGAGAGTTGTCTGAATTTGGGATTAAGCTGGTGTATCAGAGATAAGCACCTGGTTCAGTATTTTATGTTATTGCCAGAATGTCACTAAGTACAGGTACAGGATCAGCGTTGCCAAGATGAAAGCAAATAGGTTTGTAGAGGACGTAATCCAGGAACTGCTCCATCATTCTCAGCGCAGGGACTGAGGGTTTGAATGGATTGAGATGGCTAATCGGCCCCAGTTAATTCCTCAGGTGTTTTCCGTTCAGGATTGAAATTGCTGTCTGTGCTGTCGCTGTTCTGTGGGCAAATAAAGGATAATCCACTTGGCACCTCCTGGTAGCGTGAACTTCACACAGGACTAATCCGTTTGCCAATTTTGAGCAACTCTGCTGCAAAGCAGCTCATCTTCCTTTTTTTCAGAAAGATAAGACTGCAGCATGTTGGTGAAGATGAGTCTAATGTGGAAGATCTTCCTTTGTATACACATTTTGTGCCATTAGCTGGGGGGGAATGCTTAGATGCTGTAAAATACCTGGTGCTCACAATGACATACATCAGTGTCCAAGACATTTTCTGTTTCTCTAAAGGGCGAAAGCTAATATAGTGAACTTGTTTACTTTGCTTTCTGCAATGAAAAAAAGCAATGAATGACTTATCCCCATGCTCTTCCAGGAGGAAACAGTGTAGATTGCAAGTCAGCACAAATCTGTAGCTGATGGGAAAGTCCCATTTATTCCAGGAGAAATTACCTTTTTAAGGGCAGTGCTGAATCTGGGCTATAATTAAAACAGCTTTTTAAAGAAAAAGAAAAACAGTGGATGTTTTTCTCGTTTGATGTATTACCTATCACTAATGACCCTCTTTTCTCATTTCCATTTAAAAAATGCATATAAGCAATTAGCCATATATTGCACAAAAGTAGCATTACCTGAGAAAATAATTAAGATGATCTTGAAATTAAGGAAATCAGTTTTGAAGAGAAGCAGGTGCTTAATGGAGGTGAGACCAGCTGTGCTTCCCAGGAATGTGCTTGAAGTGCTTCATGGAAAAATGTGCGAAGCCTCCATGCAACACTGGAAGAAAATTTTTAATAATTCAGACAAATTGCATCCTATAAATAGCAAAGCTGGATTCATTAGGACAGGAGGCAGATGGAGAAAATAGAAAACTTGTTTGTTTCTTTTTAAAGGACTGTAACGCTTATGAAAAGTGTCAGCTTGCTGTCAATGAGGGAAAAACCCTCCGGTGCAGCAGTAACTTTCTCACTATTAGGTTCTCATCTCTGCTAATGAGCAGCCATCCATGAGGGGCATTCGTAATACTTTGTTTTAGCAACTCCTGCCTGCCTTTTTCTGGCATAACCAGTCTGGCACAGAAGTGCTGCAGTGCTGGAAGCATGCAGCAGTCAAGGGGAGCAGGGGAGACATGAGGGAGGACAGAGTTTCATGTCTGGTGGATAGCACTTGCTAACTCTGTTTAAAACAGGTGCTAATAGGGCAGAGGCATAAATGTAGTTGGAAAGTGGGGATGTGTGGAGTGAGGTGGGAATCATCCTCTAGACTGGCTAAGGGGTTATGCCTCAAAGCAGGAGTGTACTGGTAATTGGTAGAGGGAATGCTGTGCATTATTGAAGAGAGAAGGTGAAGACGTTTTTGAGATGCTCTTACATTAGTAAGTAGAAAAAAGAAGAGGCTTTCGTGCATGAAGAGAAGTAATGACAGAAAGCGGGTGGCAGGTGCGTGACTGGAATGCAGCTCTGTCCACAGGAGGTAAGCAGAGGTGAGAGGGTTGTTGCATCTTCGTATTCATACACAGTGAGGTGCTGCAAAGAAGGAAGAGTGTCCAGCCAAGAAAGAATGTGCAGCCTGACAGAAAGGGCACATTGTAGACTGCACTTAAATAACGGAAGAGGATGAGCGTGTGGGGCTGTTTCCAAGTATGCCGAAATTAAAACTAGGCACTTTAAAACAAAGCCATCAGAGAAGGCTGGCTGAACAATTGCGTACTCTTCAACCACAGTCAAGTTTGAGCTCAAATACAGAAGCAGTAAATGTTCTGTATTAATATTACCTGTTAATGAACCTGCCTTCATCTCTTTTGCTGATCTCATTTACATTTCAGCAAAGCTTCCTTAAAAGATAACAGTGTCAAAATTCCAGTAGCTATCCTAAGAGATGTTTTAAGTAGTAGTGTTCAGGAAAGGAATATTGCACGCTTATCAGGCAGCAGTGTGTTTTCTTCAGTTCTTAGATTGCCAATTCACCTTGTGAAGTGGCAGAGGAAAAAGGTGATATGAAGGTCATATTGGAGTCAGATAATCACAAACTTATTTGAGGAATGGAGAAAAGCTATACAACTGTTCATGCTTCATGTATTAAGTAACTACAGTTTTTCTCAGCATTCAATATAGAGGGCAATGATCCCAACACAAGGAGAGGACATTGGAGAAGAGGAAAGTAAGTGGTATGGATTGGCAGGATGCCTTTGGGGATTGCCATCTGTTGCGGCTTCCACGTATCTGTAGGGCGTCATGTAGCAAGCAAGTGGTGGCATTAAAACCAGTCACAGACGTGGAGCAGATAAACCATCCAGTCCTTTGAAAAGAATGCAAGCGTGCTGGGATGCATGTGAGAAGCTGAGCAGGGAAAGTATGAGCCAGCACATGAGAGTTCGTGGATCCTCATGCATAGATCAGTTTTTTAAACCCTTGGCTGATGAAGTGTGTTTTCTTGCTTTCAGTGGGATAACTAAGACCTGTATATCCAGGGGGTTAACATGGCCTGTGTTTAGGGGTAATATTATACAAGGGTTAATGTATTGAGTTCTGAGATCTTGACTCGCATAGCCCCACAGCAATAACTAGTATGAAAAATATGGAGAAATAGTTAATTTGAAATGTAAGGCTTTAATTTCAGAAAGACTTCAGCAACAGAGAATTTTAAAAAGAAAAATATTGCTAGGATATCCACTGGATAGGGCAGCATTGTTCAGTTTTCTTGCTTCTAGGTTTGATCCGAGATGTCGGAAATAAGATAATCTGTGATATGTGCTGAAAAATATGTATGAGAGATGAGTGATTTTGAAGAGAAAGTACTGAAGAAAGTAAGTGATTTGTGTTTGTAGGTTTCCTGTCTTGCTAGTGGAAAACTTGCCTTGAATTATGCTACCCTTCTAGGACAGCATCTTGTTATGTGAAAAACATTCTTTTCATGTGTACAAATAACAAAAAAATTTTCTTCTGCTCAAAACAAGCTTCAGATTTCCTCTTTGCCCAAGCTCATTCACACCTTTATGCTTTCTTTCATGTCAGGTTTTTCCAGAAATCCTTTCCTGGGTAATACCTGCTGAACTTTACATACTGCAAACACCCCAAAAGCCACCAATCCAGAAATACCTCCCAGCTACAATGACTGCAGATGAGTCTACGTTGAGCATAGGTTGCTTGTGCCTTCCTGCACTCACCAAAACACTTTAGGGGATTTAGGTTTTTTGTTCACGTAATCCCAACAGCACCGTGGTCTTTGAGATCGTGTTTGTCTGGCAAGTCCTTTAACTGGATGCTTGCACACTCTTCCCTCATCGATGCAGCGTGTCATGCCACACTTAGTGAAGAAAGATAAAAATTGCTTCAAAATCTGCAACAACTCGGAATGATGGATTTGCCTAAGACCCCCTTTTTAATGTGGGTAGATGGATAAATCTTAATCCTATGGATGAGGAAGTCAAGACACGGATGGTGCTGTCAGTTACTCAGCATCACAAAAGGAAATACATGGCAGAGCCGGGAATAGTTCTCATTCCTGTCATGTTTAAACTGCAAAGCTGATACAGTGACTCTGGGGATATTTAGTTAACGTGTGTGTCTGTCGCAGTCTCCCAATGTGGAACGATGCTGGTGTATTTCTTTACCTAATATTTGAAATGGAGTCAGCATTTCTCCTTGCCTCTACCAATTGGGGATTCTAGTCACTCTGACATCTTGCATCTTCCTTTTGTCACCTAGGTGTGAGAAGGGGGTGGCTGATACGATTGTGTAGCTTGCTCTCTGACTCTGCTGTTTGTGTCTGTAAAGGTACTGAGATAAATTTGAATGAAAACAGGAGTGCAAGGTGAATTTGCAACCCAGTCTAGAGATGCAAAGAAAGAATTGTTGCAGACAAAAATTGGCTCTTGTCACCTTGTTATTACACACATATACTCAGCCTGCTAGGCGGTACATAGCATAGCACCGATTTCAGAAAAAAATTGTCAACCTGAAGACAAGCAAAGGGACCTTCGGCCCAGGTGGATGTCCTGTGCACCATTTTTAACTGCGGATAAAATGTCCTGGACGTGGCAGAAGCCCTTCGTTCTGTGGTGTAGCTTTCTCTTGGCTGTTCTCTTATGTGATTAAATAAAGGTATATTATGTGTCTATTCATACATTCCCTGTTCTGCTTCTCTTGCTTCTGTTTTCCTCTTCCCCCACCTGCAGGCTTTGAATTACTGTACCAGCCAGACGTTGTCCGACTGTACCTCTCCATCCTCACTGAAAGTCAGAACTTCAACACTCTGGAAGCTGCAGCAGGGGCTTTGCAGAATCTCAGTGCTGGCAACTGGACGGTGAGTGCGGTCTTCTCTTTAGTCTCTTTTGTTTCCCTTGTGTAAGTAAAGAACAAAGCTATGTCCCATTATAAGTACGCTGTTACTTTGTGCATTTACATCTCCTTTAAAAATTAAGGAGGTGGGCACTCCAGAGAAATTTCCATTTTATTTGCCCACTTAAAATGTTTTGCATCTTCTGGACAGATGGCGTTTACCAAGCGGAAGTGTCACTGAGCTCATGACGATTTAACCATGAGCAGGTTTTACTACTTAAACCACTTAACCATTGCTTTGTCCATTCAGAAAAGCCTGTTAGATGATTAAGTGTCCTGAATACTTAATTCATTGGATCGTCAGATTGCTTAGGAAACTGCACTTCAAAGTGTCCTCTGATACCCTCTGAAGCATCCCCAGCACTAATCAGGCAGTTCTCTCAAAGGTATACCTGATCACTTCTAGAACCGCGTGGTAAAGTGGGACTGATCTGTAGCCTGAGGATCAGCAGGGTGGTGTTTCACAGCTGTCTTGAATACAGTTTATTTTAAAATGAATCATGAAACAGAATAAGAGCATTAAATGGGGGGTGGAGGAAGATAACAGATGCTTTGGATGTTGTACTGTTCCCTCAAATGACCTCTTTTTTCCTAACCCAGAGGAATGTTTTCACACTGAGGTGTGTACAGAACAGATGCTGGCGGATGATGCTCCTTCCTTCTAGTTCTGTCCCCTTTCCCCAGCAGCTTGCTAAGCTGTAGGATGAACTTCCATATCCTTTCTTCCTTGGTGCTTGATGAACTTGAATGATGGGTTAAGTTATAGATGCATCAGCACACACAACCTAACTAGTCTTTGCAGGGGAAAAAAATTAATTACAGTACTGAAAGAAAAATGCCGGGACAAGGAAAGGGCAGGTATATGAACTCACAATACTTCCTGTTGTTTCTTTTCCCTTGTGTGTTCTGATCAGTGGTCCACGTACATCCGTGCAACAGTGCGGAAGGAGAGAGGCTTACCAGTGCTTGTGGAGCTGCTCCAGTCTGACTCTGACAAGGTTGTGAGGGCTGTGTCAATTGCCCTGAGAAACCTTTCCATGGATCGTCGCAATAAAGATCTTATAGGTATTTTCTGAACTTTTCTAACCAGGCTGGGATCCTTGGATACCCTTGAGAGACCTCACATTTTTTGTCACTTGTGCTCAGGATTCATTTTGTATGCAGTTTCCATCTGCGCTATCTAAGATTACTCTGTAGCCACCAAGTGGAGGGCTGTCATCTCAGAATGTATTTCCAGCCCATTCAATCAAGCCATGGTTTGAGGGAAATCTGTAACTCAGGAGTAAAAGCAGATATAGATTTTTTTTGCAGGAGAGGGGAGCATGTGTAGGTGTGCGAGGGATTGGGTGGTTAAGAGGTTTTTTGTCTCTTCCTTAGCTCTGGCTGACATGGCACTTGTGCTTCCAGTTGCACATGGTGGTTACAGAGACATTGCTCCATAGGCCTGCTATTTAGATAGAGTGGGAGTCTTGCCCTTGGCATGCTGAACTAACTGAGGAAGCACAGTGGGCTCTAAAGTTGTCCCTTTTTTCTTGCTTCCTCCTTCCCTTCTCATCCTTCTATGTGGTAGGTACTCGTAGAAGCTGGACACCAAACAACTCTTCTTCAAGTTAGTTCTTCAGCAGTGCTTGCAAGCTCCTATCCAAGGGGGTAGATAACAATTCACATGCCCATAAGCAGGAATCTTGAAAGTTTCAGCTGTGAGTTGAGTTTGCCTCTCTATTTGACTGATGTATTTGTTTAGGCTATAACCTTGTCAGGCCAGGAAGTACTGGTCACATGTTTAGGGCTATCATCAAAGTTGATACTAACAAATAGCAAGGTAGGATTCTGCCTTAATACATCAGGTTCTTTTTTTTAATAGTTCAGAGTTGTAGCTAGGCCAATGGTACAGGTGGACACCTGGGAGTGATAAACTCCATACTCCTTGTTTTTCCTGCACTACTATACAGTGAGAAGGCTAATGGCACCCAGGAGGAAATACTTTTACCTTTGTTGGGGGAAGGTTAATAAATGCATGGCTGCACACCTTGCCCCAGAAGGCCTATTACAAATCGAAGTTGAGTAAGCCATGTGCGTGTATTAGCATGAATATGTGGCATCAGCAGCAGCTACTGGATGCTTTTTGCCTCAGGCAGTGCGAAGTATTACAGATGCTGGTTGTAAAATTCTCAATAAAGATAGCTTTTTTCTTTTTTCCCCCTCAATACCTTTTAGTGTTCGTGATGAAGGACTTTGTCTTTGGTATCAACTCTCAAACACCTTGAAATAATTAATGCTAAATACACTCTTAAGTTATAGTCTTGAGGTTCAAAATGTGCATTATAAAGTTTTTCGACATGGCAAACACCCTTGAGTTTTATCATTCAAGATGGGAAGCTGAAATTATTATCAGGGCTGACTAATGGTATCTCTCCCCCTTATCTAGGTAGTTATGCCATGGGTGAGCTGGTAAGAAATTTGCCCAGCAGGCAGCAGAGATCCGCAAAAAACCTGGAAGAGGATACAGTGGTTGCAGTGTTGAATACCATCCATGAAATCATTACTGACAGCTCAGAAAATGCAAGGTCTCTGATCCAGACACAGGGCATTCAGAAGCTGGTAGCTATCAGCAAGTCAAGGTAAGTGATAGTTGAAAGCAAAATGTGTAAGAACCCGCTGCAGACACAAAAATGCCACTATGAACAGCTGTTTTGCTTTGTGAAAGTACTCAAGCATCCTAACCTTTCAGAGCCTTTAATTTTAGAGCAATTAATATATATGCAGTAAAACCAGTCAGCACCTTTAATAGGTTCACTTGATTAAAAAAAAAAAAAAAGTCACTTCAGTCATGTTAAGGCATGCTCTCTCCTTGTCAGATACATGTTAGCACCACGTATGCATTTAGCAGACATCATTTGCAGTGAAACCATGATCTTTATTTTTAGTGTCGGAGGCCTTTTTTCTGTGGCAGCGTTCCATTCCTGGGATGTCAGTGATGAAATGTGTTTCTTCTAAGTAAAATGGTTAATGATGTGCAGTCATCATTCTGGCTGAAGGGCTGGTGGTGGTAATTTGAAGTGACAAATTTTCACTCTGCAGTTCAGTTGAAAATTGTGTTCTGACTGCTTTAGAGAAAAGTTTGTTTCGTATAGTTCAGCCAGTTAGACATGAGCTTCTTCATAGGTGTGTTTTCAGCAAACTTTTGAGAGAGTAGCTGAAGACTTTGTTGGATTACATTGTTACGAAATATGAGAGCCAACCAAGAATCTAGCCCTGTATTATTTTGTAGAGGGTGCTTGTGTACTGATTTAGTAAGGAATGGATAAAATTTCATTGCCTGTTTAAAAATAGCTTATTTTTTGCTGACCCAAATTGCTTTGTGAGGTATTCTAAACCGTGAAGCAACTTCATTGAATTATGAGAAATATATGTAAGTTGGGGTGAAGGTTTGAAAAGTGGCTTAGAACTTGGTTTGGGTTTGGGGGTTTTGTTTTGTTTTGGTTTTTTTTNCAAATACCTATAGATATGAAGAAGTCGCTGAATGATTTCACATATATCCTATAGTTTATAGATTCAAAGGATAGCTGTATGGAGTACTAGGTATCTCCTGGATATTGTGGTGCAAAGAAGTCAACATATGAATAGTCTTACATTGCTTGATACTTAAGCTCTAATTTTGTCTTGCAAATCAGCCAGTCTCCCAGAGAAACAAAAGCAGCATCTCATGTTCTTCAGATGATCTGGAGCTATAAAGAACTACGAAATGCCCTGCAGAAGGATGGGTGGAACAAATCACACTTCCAGGTAAAGATGCTGGGTCTTAGTAGTTATGGAAGTGCCTGAGTGGAAGATATGGTTAGTCTAATTGTGGGCTTTGGTTCCGTTCTTCTAGGTAATAGAACAATGTATTGTAATCTATTCAGTCACAGCATCATGCGTATACTTGCTGGCTATGTTCTTCAGTGGTCTGTGAAATGTAGCTCTTCAGATTTTGGAAGTATGCCACCTTGTATAGGCCAAATGCCCATGCTTTACTGGAGGAAGAATTGGCATGTCTTTTTCTCAGTTGTCTCTCATTTGAAACATTCCATCTAGCAGTGTAGGATAGCCACCTGTTCTTGACATGCAGCCTCCTCATCTTTCCTTGTGAAAAGGTTGAGCTTCTTTCACAGACCAACAATGCTGCCATTTAGGTAACAGGAAAAACATTCCACCAACAAATACAAAAATAAAAAATACTCCAGTGTCATATTATCAACAGAAGGGAGGCTTAGCAGCATTCTGTGATCTCTTTCCTTACTGTTAATTTCTTTATTTTTCTTGTTCAATTTCCCTGAGTAGCAATTTTGTATTTGTGTGATTTTTGTTTTGTAGCCTCTTTCTGCAACTCCAAAGGGTTCCAAAGGTATTGCTGGCAGGTCTGGCTATGACGACAGCACTTTGCCTCTGGTGGATAAAAGTCAAGGTCAGTTCTGCTCTTCATCACTTTTTCTATTGTGCTTTGCTTGCTTGTTTTCTGGATTTGCCATATCTGTGTTGTGGGAGTGATAGGGCCAGGAGTGAGGGGGTAAAAATGTATTATTTAGGTGGTACTTTTTACCTCACAGTTCCAAAAAGTTCAATCCTATTAGCTGGATATGGATAGTATTCCTTCCCTTGTGAAAT